>PITA01009732.1:0-75820 GCA_004023965.1 Spilogale gracilis
TCATGCTCACTCACTCTCTCTGACAAAAAAAGCAATAAAATCTTAAAAAAAAAAAAAAAAGACTAAATTCCTAGATGATGTCACATTCTGGAGTATTAAGGGTTAAAACTTCAACATATGTTTTTTGGAGGGACACAACTCACCCTCAACACTGAGGACAGGAGGCAAGAAGAGAAATGCTTGTTCAGTGCTAGCAAGTATGTAGATGTGGGAGCCTCCTGGAAGGCAATCTGGGCAAGTAGTTAATAGTGAAAGCAAAGGTGTGTCTATCTGATGGTACAGCAATCTCCCTCCCAAGTATATACCATGGCACAGACTGACGAGTTTGAGGATGTTTATCATAATACCATTTGTGTACATGGTTCAATCTTCATAAAACAAAGCTTGGTAAATAAATACATACATACAATGGGATCTAAAATATGTAAACTTATAAGACCGTCATACACATGTACACAGAAAAAGTTCTTATCTTACAAGAACACAAAACTCTATAGACCAAACAAACATATTGTTTGCCTATGAATGGTTGCCTATGTGGGAAAAGGATTGGGAGTAAAAAGGAATCCAGTGTACCCTAATCACAAACCCTGAACTAAACTACAAAGTGTCACTAATTCAACTCTCTAGACCTGAGGTCTGAAATGGAAGGACAGGGAAATGTACTAAAAGAGCAAAATAAAAATGATTATGGAAAAATTAAGACAAAGCTGAAGCTCACTAAAGTTTATTTTTAAGTGATATTTATTTAGTAGTCAAGATTACTTGTAGATGACAAATAACTTAATAATAATTTCCATCTCCAGTGATGAGCTTCCATGAATTGGATATCATTTTACTTTTTTCCCTCTTATATAAAATTATACTTGCCTACCAAGACTATTGAAATGATCAGGACCCAAGTCTTAACAGTTTTTTTTTTTTTTTCCTCAAATACAGGGAATAGAGGAGTGATTTAAAACAATCACATCAAATCTCCCTACTTGGTATAATACATATATCATCAATTATTGAGTTTCCCTGTCTTAATAATGTATATTAATCTGCCTAGGGGAACTCTCGAGTTAGCAATAACTTGGGTTTATTCAAGTTAGGACATAGCTAAGGAGTTCCAAACATGACAGTGTCACTCTTTGACTCTTGGAGACTATTTAAAGATAGTTTAGGGGCGCCTGGGTGGCTCAGTTGGTTAGGTGACTGCCTTCAGCTCAGGTCATGATCCTGGAGACCTGGGATCAAGTCCCGCATCAGGCTCCCTGCTTGGCGGGGGGTTTGCTTCTCCCTCTCTCATTCCCCCTGCTTGTGCTCCCTCTCTGGCTGTGTTTCTCTCTGTCAAATAAATAAAATCTTTAAAAAAAAAAACAACACATATTTAAAAATAGTTTACTATTTTAAACTATATGTTCTCTTTCATTGTATGGGCCTCATTTCATTCATCAGTCCTTGAAAGTGGACTATATTCTCTTTACTACAGCAGCATCCAGAAAAATCATGCTGTTCACAGTCACCTATAGGTGCTGCTCAGTTTTCTGACAATGCTGTCACAGCTGTGACGTGCAGATATACAGTGCTCCACAGAAAATAAGCAAAACAACAGTCAAGTATAACCTTTCAGTACTGAGTATAATTCTATTGTTAAAAATTACATTGTGCCAAAAAATACTCAGGAGAAAAGTCTAGATTCAAGAACAGGATTGCTCAGCTTCTACACTACTGGTACTTGGGGCCAGATAAATCTCTGATACATAGGCCAACCTGTGCCCTGTAGGATAGTTCACAGAATCCCTGACCTCTGCCCACTAGGACTCAGTAGCGCCCCCTACCACAGCTGTGACCACCAAAAATGTCTCTAGATATTCCTAAACATCACCTGGGGGACAAAATCACCCCCTCAGCTGAGAACCAATACTCCAGAAGTAACATAATATTACATTATATGTATTATTATATTATATATAATAAGATTAATTATAAGGTTTTATTCTTTGTTAATAATTAACAATACAATTAATGGGCATTAATTATATATTATTGTATTATAAATTCACATAATATAATATTAAAGAGTGATGTCGGGCTCATAGGTAGGCTGTTGACTAAAGAAGGGAAGGGAAAGGAGGATCCCAAAGTCCATTCTTCACAGGCAGGTCCTCACACGGCCAGTGTGACTATCCTGAACTAAGCTTTTTCATAGCCAATGCATCTGGTATAACCTTTCCAAGAACCCATATTTTACATCCCAATAAAACCTGTTGGCTAGGGTTTCTCTCCACTGGCTCCAATTATAAATGTTCTGTAGTCTACCAACCACAGGCTAAACATGGCATCTCAGAAACCGTAACTAGGACAATCCCTTCATATACAAAAAAATGCTTACATTCATTCCAAAGTCATAATTTAAGATAAAATGTTACAGTTTAGGTCTTGAAATATAAAAATATCTTCAGGCATTAAAAAATGCCTAAATTTTTAAAAATTAAACATATTTTAAAGGTGAAGAACCATTCCGAATTGCTGATAGATGTTTAAAAGCATAAATATTAATAGTGCACCTAAAGAAAGTCTAAAATATTTTACATACACCAGGAGGTGGTAGCATATTAAATACTGCCTTCCTTTCTCTCCCAACTTCAAGTCTAAGCCATATATGTCTCCTGAATTCAGTTCTAGGCAAGTTATCTGCCTCCCAGAGGGCAAACAAGAATGCTGTTGTAGGATTATCTTCCTTCAGCCCAAGAGAAATGGAGGACCAATTGTGGAAGAGCCCCAGGTAAGCCTGTGACCACAGTGACTTCCAGGGAGAAATGACACAGAAACAGACCTGGATAGATCCCCTGGGAGCAAGAATTATCAGCTTCCATGGCCCCAGCATTAGAGCAAGGAGGTACCCCCTCTACATCAGAGTCTAAGAGCATAAAGAAACCTAGGAGCAGAGAAGGTCCTCTTGGTGTCTCAAGATAGAACCAGAACTTGCCTGAAGATCTACTGCCTGCTACATGGACAGAAACCATGGAGCCTCTCCCACATGAGGGAGCCCAGAAGCTGGACCTGAGCTGCAACAAGGAGACAAGGAAAAATAACTGCATGCTGCAGGCATGCAACAGCCAAAGAAAGAACAAACAAAATCTTCCCAACTTTTCCTGAATTAGATCTACTGGAGGACACAGGTGACAATTTGAGCAAAAACGAGCACTTCAGGAAAGTGAGTCAATATTAAAAAAAATCCTTCGTGTAACTATATATACGTGTGTGTGTGCAATATATATAGAAATATAAAAAAAAAAAAAAAAAAAAAAATATATATAGAAATATAAATAAATATATAGAATATATGGAATATGTTATATACAGAATATATATCATACATGGAATATATGTTGAATATATATAATATTTTGGAAATATATGGGATATATATATACATATTCCATGAACTTAAAAGATTAGCACATGAACTGAGGCATCAGCACTACCCAGTTAAGAGGCCTCAAAAAAATATCAACCACAGAGCAAAACTACAAAGGGACAGAACACACAAAAAGATTTTGGGAAGAGCTGTGGGAAACCTAAGTGCAAACAAAAGGAGTTATGAAAAAAGATGGGAGATGATAATTCAACAGAATTAAGATCACTTTACATTAAGTGATTAGTGCAATCTCACCTAAGGTTGAATAGTTAGTCAGTAGTTGAGTAATAGTTAAACAGCTCATATTCCTAGTGTCAGACTGTGAATTATCTGTTGACTATCGATGCCAGAATGTCTAGAGTCACGAGAATAACAGAAAAAGGTGTATTGGGATCCGTCCTCAGAGATGTGGACAAGGATCCCTGCAGCCACGAAATACCAGAGCCATTCCAGACTGTTCCCAGTTGTCCTGACAGCTTCTTTGTCTGGCTCAGCATTTCTTCCCTCCAGAAGCTAGCTACACGTCTAAGTCATGAAGACTCAGGTCTCCTTCCACAAGAACTTAAAGTACATGCAAAGCACTGAATTCGTTCAACAATTTTTCTTTCAAGGAATTTCTCTGGAACCATCATCAAAAGCCTCAGGTATGGTCCTCGGCGGCTGGCAGCTTTTCTCCAGAAGCCTGTAACATGAGGTGCGGCGTGTTAACTATAAACACCGTTTCACAGTGTGTACGCATATCCTCTTATGCCCTGTCCGCTGCTAAAGTTATATATCAATCATATCCCAAAACTGGGACAAAAGAAAATATTAAAGTTTTATTAACTAAGAAAAAAGAGAAAAAAGTAGCTTGTAGCAAAGAAGATAACTAATTATAACAAGTGAAGCACTCTTCTCATTTAGGGAAATATTCACAGAAGGAACATCACTGGAAGCAATTCTGATGTGGCAGAAATGACACAAGGATCGAAGCCAGGGTCTCAGTGTATAGCTTATCCTTCCTGGAGCACGTTATTCATGTTATCTGATCTTCAGTTTTCTTTTCTGTAGGATGTAATCGTTTGAAGTGACCAGAACATAGGGACTCAATATGTTAACTTCCTTTTTTTTCTTTGAAAGACAAATTTTTTGGAGGTTTAAGAAAGAAACTCTTATTTATTGAATAGCTATTACAGGCTAGTCACTATTTATTCCCCCTCCCCTCATACCCTGTCCTCCAGGTAAATGAGAGGGCCTAGCAGACAGGCTGTGAAAGGCATGAATGAGACCAGGGCTCTGTCTCCAACCCAACTGCTGGACATATGACCCACTGCTGGCACAGATATTACCACACAGGGCAGAAATTCTAACTCCCCTGTGGATTTAGCTTATCTTTCTCATGCTCATTTTCTGCTTGTAGTGTATTTATTATCCCTTCATCATTTAAATTTTGTCTCATTAAAGGGTGGATTTAAGATTTCTATGAGCCCTCTCAATTCAAATTTACAGTAAGGTAGGATTTTTCTACTTTTAATAAGGCAGCATTTATTTTGCTTGTATGAAATTTTTTCTCAGAAATAATTGTAATCTTTAATGAAGTTTTGTCTTTCTACTCTGAATTCTATGATTCACTTGAAATACACACACACACACACACACACGCACAGGACTTTTGTCTGGTTAAACAAAATGAACTGGTTACACATTTCTCTTTATTGCCTCCCACAGCACAGAAATCTGAGATATTACCTCACAAGAACAAAAAGAAACTGAAAAGTGGAAGAAAACTTGGAATAAACTTTTGGAAGATAGAAGGTGGATAGAGGACAGGTAGTCGACTGAGCAGAATGGGGGAAACTGCAACTTCCAGACAGGTGATGAGATGCTCCAGCGGGCAGAGCAGTCCTGGAAGGGAAGACTCAGAACATGGAGGCAACCAGTTCTCCAGGTAGGGAGGGGTGGTGAGGAACACTGCCTGATATACAGAAACTCATAGACAATGGTCAACAGAGGTTTAAAAGAAAATTCCAGCTTAAAAGAGACCAAAGATAAAGGGAAAAAAAAATAGAAAAGGAACTTTGAAGAGACCAAGACAATGCAGGAAGTAAGAGGAAAAGAACCTGTAATATGGATGTTATCTTCAAAGGCAAGCCAATTGATTGCAACATCATAACAAAGCAAAATGCCATGGGAACGCAAATGCATAATGCAGAGACTTCACTGTCAACCCAGCATTGTCAGTCTAGTCTTCCTTAGCAACAGAAACCCCATATTGGTAGAGGCAGTGATGTATCCAGCTAAAAACATCTTGCAGATAACGGTGACCAATGAAAATCAACAGATATATTTAACTGGGCTTCCAAGAAAGTTCCCCTTTATGCAACCCATAGAACTTCCTTATGGGTCTTCACCTTGATCTCCTTATGGCCTGGATCTGCTAGCCATAAGCAGAGATGCTTGACACTTTATAGTCCCAGATCATGCCAAATACTGAGCCACTGGTCACATCATAAGTTATGCCGCAAAACGACTCACCCCAAAAGCAATTCCCCCTTCCCAAAGCATTTCAGTTTTGCAAAGGATTTTAACATCACATTGGCCATTACAAGCACAGAGAGGGTTGCTACTAACTGAATAATGAAACCTGAATTTTAAATGACTTGGTAATAATCAAGGAGCCAGAAACTCATCTGGAATTTATTAAGCCATGTAGATTCACTTCCTTACACAAAAAGGGTTACTATGAATTGCAGTGTGGCTGTAACCACATTCTTTTTACCAGAACTTAGGCCAAATTTCAAAAGTATCAGCTATTTGGTAACTTAAACCTTTTAGGATTTATATTTTCCAAGTCTAAAAATGCTTGCAAATTGTCTTAAAAACAGGCATATAAACTTTATCCTTTGAATAAAACACCTAAAAATGTATTTCCTTTCTTCATGGAAACTATAAAAGCTTCTCTTTCTAAAATGGCTCATTAGGTTCATTTTTAGTAAGACATCACAAAATGTCCTTCTTGGGAAGATCTTCCAAACTGACTATAGTAGAAAAATTAATATGATGACTCAAAGACACACAAAACATGAAAAGTTAAAGGATAAAGAAGAATTGAGATAACTGAAATGCAAAGGAACTTGAAAAAAACTTAAATGAGAAGAAGAAACTTAATGCATAGAATCTATATACCCTACTCTCTAAACCAGAACTTCAAATGGAGAGGAGCAATGAGTACAAGAACATATGGCAGGGTTTTCAACAATGCAATGCATATGGGATTCTTCAACGTGAAAAGTCTCAGGCATGTTGACTAGCCTGAGATGTATATAAATCCGCTGATAGCATCAATACCAAGAAGTGCTAAAATGCACCTGGGATCCCTAAAGAGAAGACAATGACAGAAGTACCATAAAGAAACAGAATTCATTACTCTTAAGGCATTTGTTCATCCCAACCTCAAGGTTTCATAAGGGATTTTTATCACAGCTTTAGAACAATATAAAAAGGACTCAATAAACATCCATATTCATAAATCAGAGGTCCGAATAAACTTACATACATTCTATCTTCTTTTCTTCTAAACCTATCACCACCTTAAAATCTTCATTTTATAGTTATGTGAATTTAGGCTTAGAGAAGCTTTAGGTTTTGTCTATGGTGACACATTTTCTCCAGCATCTGCCCTATGCTAGCCATGCCTATCCAGTATTACCCCAAACGGGGACACTCTCACCACTACTAGAACTATGCTAGAACACAAGAAAGAAACAAAGACACAGCGTTTTGAAAATGTACATCTTTATGGTAACTATTTTGTATCTCTATTTAAGAGTTAGAAGTGTCTTATTTCCTTTCTCATTACTGTCTGTTTTCATATTAACATGATTTTACTTAGAGTCACTAAATAAAACTGTTAAGATACTTTTTTTTTTTCTGAATGTTAAAAACAAAATTATCTTCATCAAATTATTGTCAGCTAAAAATCCCCGGGACAGGAGAGGCATTTTCCCAGTTTAGGAGAGAGGAAATTAAATTCAGAAGATTAAAGGAAATTAAATTCAGAAGATTAAACTCTTGGATGATGTTTAACACACTGAGTACTGTACATAGCAGAGCACAATGATTCCTTCGGACCTGTTGTCCTAGAGCACACTCCCCCTACATATGAAAGGTTTGTACTACTAATATATCCAATAATATAAACTGGAGTTAGGAGATGGTTTTGCCAATACACATAAATAGCTTTTTTGGCAGAATACTGGTTTCTTGGTAGCTCTTCCTACCTCTTCTCTCATGGCCCTCTTGCCTCTAAGCTAAGACTATGCTAAGATTTTCAGGATTTTCTGAAACTTAATTGGCTCTCACACTAACACTTTCCTGCTATACTCTCAACAAGTGAGAAAATTACTGTCCTGTCAGATTCAATGGCCTTGCTCCCACTTTACTTTCCCATGATCACTTCTAATCCTGAGCACTGTTGATATTCCTTCCTTTCTATCTTTTATGAAACGAACACTTCTTAAGACTTCTAACACACAGGTTTTCTGCCTAGCTTTTTGAACCTGACCTCCCTTTCCTCTTCCGGTCTTCTCAGTTGAAGACCTATCCCAAGCCTCAGTTCGTGATCCTCAGTGTGATGTGGTCTTTCCCCTCCACTGACCCATTCTGTCCCCAGAGTTCCAACATCACTTGATATTTCGAGGAAAATTCTAATTCTGTATCCACAATTCAGTCTTGTAAGTCTCCCTACCTTCAAATAAGCATATTCCACAGCAAGTAGATTACTAGCTTCATTGTCTTATCCAGAAGACAATCCAGTGGACCCATGCTTGTGATGGCACCACATCCACCCAACTCAACTGTCCTCCATATTACTTTCCATCACCACCTTTTTGCTCAAACTGAAGAAGGATGAGCAAAAAGGTGGTGATGGAAAGTAATATGGAGGACATATTAGCTTCCAGATGCTTTTCCAATGCCTGAAGTCCCTGCAGATTTGCTGTATAACATGGTCACATTAGTTCCCACAGTGTCTTGTGATTGTCTCCTCTCCGTCAGGGCAAGCCTCAGAAAGAGCCACCATAGCAAGTGCCCTCACCATCCTCTCCTCTCCACATCCTGCCCCAAAACCCATCGCATTCCAATAGCAGGAAGTTGTGCACATCTTTGTATGAATTTACACATTTTATATTAAATCTGAAAACTTTCCTGTGGTTTTTAACTTAACTCCAATCTTAAAATTAAAAAGCAAGAGAAAGAAAGAATCCAACAGGGAGACAGAGCAGACATATGGAATAGCTACTAGCACAAAAGGGTGTGTATGTGTCAAAACCATAGGCAAACCTATAACAGAAGGAAAGAATCAGAAAAGGTGAACTTCGCCGTGAACTTGAGTTTTTCTGTTAAAAAAATCTAACGTCAACTATAAGTTCTATCCGTATTGGCTGTGTGGTCTTGGAAAAGAAACACAACATCTCTGAGCCATTCTTTTCTCATCTGTTAAAAAAAAGTGTATCTATAAGAAGAATAATATCAATTAATTCATAGGATATCACTCGGAGGAGTAATTTTTTAAAAGTACATTAAGGCAAAGTCAGTTTGCATCAAAATAGACAATGAGTTTCAGCTTCTCTTTTTCCCCTTATTTCTGCAAGAAAGCTCTTTGGAAAGCTTCCACCTCTCAGTTTTATGTATCATTTCAGAATAATTCCAAAAAAAAAGAAAAAAAGTACAGCACTTGCAAGCATAAGGGAGGCCTCTGACGTTTGAGTGGGGCAGAGAAAGAGATGCTCCTGTTCTCAAATTTTTTGAATTATTTTCACTTATTTCTGAACAGGGTAAAATTGTATCCTGCGCTTCTTTGTCTCCAGTTAGTACGAGGGTCCCTACTCAAGCTGGAGAACACTGATCAGTGAGTGCTGAGACCTTTTCCATGCCTAATACCCCAGAGTTGCCTGATGAAATACTGTTCCCCTTGCAGAATGTCCAGCTAAGACAGAACATCTTCAAATGTTCTGGGATGTTTATTATCTCATGGTACTTGCTTATCTGTAGACATCTTTACGATTAGTGGAACAAAGTCAACTTCTCATGCTTCAAACTTGCTTCTCTAAAAACTTGCTTTGAAGTTGCTCAATACAGAACTGAAGTTGAAGAAAAGCAAACAAGCAAAAAACCTGATATGAAAAAACCAGCTTGTCTTGTTCAGGGAAGCACAGCCAGAGAGGCAGTCAAATCACAGGGTTAACAAGGTATCAGGTATAAAGAATTAAAAGACATTTGTTCATTCATCCATTCATTTATCCATTCATAAAACAAATATTTATTGAGTGTCTACTAAATACTTGACACTATTTAAGGCTTGAAAACAAAGTTAGCACTTGCATATAAGAGACTTATTTGATAAGGTGAGAGTAACAGCCAAACCAAAACCTATATCCTATAAAAGTGTTAAATGTTATGAAATGACAAGAAATGTTATTTCACAGGGAGGGAAGAAGAGTGGATGGAAGAGGGTTAAATGCTATGAAATGACAAGAAATGTTATTTCACAGGGAGGGAAGAAGAGTGGATGGAAGAGGGGCTATCATTTGAACTGAGACCTGAATAACTGAGAGAAAGATATTCATGCAGAAGGAACAGCAACATCAAGTCCCTAAAATACAAATCTTTGCACATCCAAGGAATAGCAGGAAGCCATCAGGACTAGATCATGGTAAGAGAAAGAGTAAGAGCAGATGATATAGCAAGTGAGGAACAGATCATGCATGACTCTAGGGACTATGGCTTAAAAATTCAGATTTTACTAAAAATGTAATGGATAGCCATTGTTGGGGGAGGGAGAGGGCAGAGTTCAAAGTACAATCTCTGCTTTACATTTTTTTTTACTTGAACTATAATTAACATACAGTGTTATATTACCTTCAAGATACAATATAATGTTTCAACAACTTTATGCATTACTCAGTGCTCATCACAGTAAGTGTATGCTTGATTCCCTTCACCTGTTTTACCCATCCTCTACTTACCTCCCCTGTGGCAACCACCAGTTTATTCTTGGCATTTAAGATTCTGAGTTTTGTTGTTGGTCTCTTTTTTTGTTTATTAAATTCCACATGAGTGAAATCATACAGCATTTGTCTTTCTCTGATTTATTTCACTTAGCATTATACCTTCTAGGTTCATCCATATTGTTCCAAATAACAAGATCTCATTCTTTTTATGGCTTTATAATATTCCATTGTATATATACCACATCTTCTTTATGGACATTCATCTACTGATGGACACTTGGGCTGCTTCTATAGTTTGGGTATTGTAAATAATACTATAATACACACAGGGGTGCATATGTCTTTTCAAATTAGTGTTTTTCTCTGGGTAAATACCCAGTAGTGGAAGTACTAGATCATATGGTAATTCTACTTTTAATTTTTTTGAGGAGCCTCCCTATTGTTTTTCACGGTGCCCAGCAATAGTGCATTCCCGGCAACAGTGCAGGAGGGTTCTTTTTTCTCCACATCCTCAGCAACACATTATTTCTTGTCTTTTTGATTCTAGACATTTTGACTGGTATAAGGTGAAATCTCATTGTTGTTTTGATTTGCATCTCCCTGATGACTACTGATGCCGAGCACCTTTCCATGAATTTCTTTGTTCATGAGTTTTCATGAGCATCTTTTCATGAGTCTATGTGTCTCCTTTCTGGTTTACACTTTTAAAGGGGAATCTGGCTATTACTTGGAAGCAGAGAGGATGGTGAAGATGGCAAGAAGTGGTCAGATTCTGGATATATTTGAAGATATAGGCAACTGAATTTCTTAATAGACCACATGTGGAATGTGATAAAAGCAAGAGTCAATAATGACTTCAAAGGTGGAGACCTGAGCAAGTGGGTTACAGTGGTGCCATTTACAAAGATGGGAAACACTGGGGGGATGAGTAGGTAGGTGATAGGGAGGGGGAGGAACTCAGAGTTTTGTTTTGAACAAAGTGGGATGTACCTATTTGACCTACAACTGGAAATCTTGAGTGTATATGTGTGTCTATGTATGTGTATGTACACACACACGTGCACGCGTGCTGTGAAGTGGGAGGGAGGGAGAAAGGGGAAAGGGAGATCAAAAACATCATCAGGGCCAGGAATACAAATAAGGAAGTCATCAACATATGGAAGGCATATAAAGCTATGGACTTGATGGTATCCACTAGGGAGAGATTATAGACAAATAAGGGAAGGCATTGAAAGATGAACCCATGAATACTCTAACACTTACTGATCAAATAATTAGGATTCAGCAAGGGAAAATCAGAAACATCAAGTAAAATGGGAGGAAAGTCCAAAGGACAGTTGAAGGAAATGTTTCAAGAAGGAAGGTGTTACTGTGTCTGATGCCTTTGACAAACAGAATATTTTCTTTGGTCAATGTGCTAAGTTCCAAATCGATCACATGCCACTCAAAAGTAAAGGCAAGTGTTTGCTTAGGCTACTTTCTCCTTCTTCAGGTAGAATGAAAGACTTTAAACTCTGATGAGAAAAAAATTCCAGAATCCAAGTTTATAACAGGGTTGACAATGAGTGTCCTTTCTTGAATATTATGAAATGGGGGTATAACCAAAGAAGATACTTCCTTCCCAGCTTCCCAGATATCTAGATCAGACTTCAATCTAGTCAAGAAAAGGAATCTTTGATCATGGTCTTTGCTTCAGCAGTATTTACATATATGAAACACTAACTGTAATGTGTCCTCATTGAAAACATGACATATTTTTGAAGCACTGTACAGTAACAGTCTGCATAAGTTCTGGTATGTCGTGGGCTACAGAAATGTAGGTCAGTAAGAAACTGATACTTCTGTAACTAGTCTTATAGAAGAAACTAACTGGATATAATTTATCTCTTCTTCTAGCTCAAAGTATACCTCAATGTCATCATATAAAAATGTTTCCCTTTTATAACACTTTAAATGGTTTTCTGAGCATGAATATAGTCACTTAGATATAGCAGAGCATAGAAATCTAAAGTCTCCAGTTGATCAAGAATGTCTAGCATCAATTCTATAGTTTATAGAATATTTTCAATTATCAAGTGCTTTCCAGGCACTAATATCACAAGATAGAAGCTGTTCCACTTTGAAGGACTTGTCATAAACAGAAAATAGCTAATCTTACAGCTTTAGATGGCATGAGGACTGAGAGCCCATTCATTCATTTCTGATTTACAAATCCCTTACTGCAATTTACTGACCAGTGTCACTGTGAGACAGTAGAGTGGAGGGATTAAGAGGTCAGGCTGTGGAGTCAAGCTACCCGGGTTCAAAGCCTAACCACCACTTAGTAGTTTCAGTGTTTCCCTGAGCAAATTATTTGAACTCTCACCCCTCTTTTTCCTCAGAGAAAACACCCTTGGGTAATAACAGTCCTTCATTATAAGGATAGGCAGGGAGAATACACTTGCCACATATCTTGCACTTGTAGAAAAAAAGTACTAGCCGCCTTAATTGTCAGTTACCTTCTCTTGTAGAATTTTCATAGCAAGTAACTCACTCTTCATGTCAGTCTATTCTGACATAGGAAAGAACTTTATTTATAGCAACACCTTCAAAACAGTTGATGCCAGTAGAGAAAGACAATTATCACATGGTTTCACTCATATGTGGAACATAAGGAATAATACCGAGAGCCATAGGGGAATAGAAGGAAAACTGAAGAGGTAGAAATCAGTGAGGGACACAAACCACAAGAGAATCTGGACTCTGGGAAACATCTGAGGGTTTCAGAAGAGGGGGGTGGGGGATGGGGTAACTGGGCAATGGGTATTGAGGAGGGCACGTGTCATGATCAGCATTGGGTGTAATGGGTGGTTGACACTAAATCAAAAACTAATGATGTACTATACAGTGGCTACCTAAACATAATAAAAAATAAATAATAAAAATAAAAATAAATTAAAACAACAAAATACTTGAAGCTCAAGTCTCACTGTACCTGATCAGTTATTATAAGTGTTGCCCTACGAACCCACAAAGAATTTTTCTAACCTCTCTCTTTACAACAATCCCCACTGTACTCAAGGACAGACATAATGTCTAGTGCTGCGCATCATCATCTCAACGCACTCAAACACCACACTGACCATCGTATACACAGAAATGGAACCAGTCCTCGAGCACCCTATCAGGGCAGATTTTGCAATTTTTGGAAAGGCTGTTTATCGGACTCTGTTGTGAGTCGCCTGCAGAATGCGCTAATGCCTACCTGCACAGAGCAAAGTGACAGACATGTGTTAAACAGACAGCATGTTAAACTTCAGTTCCCAAAGCTGTGCACAAGTGAAAACTCTTGTCCTTATTAAGAGCTTGAGTACAACAAAAGTGTTTTTAAAAAATACATCTAGTCATTATCTTCAGAAACTGAAGAGTAAGCCCAGTACACATACTTATCATTTCCTCAGGCTCTAATACACTTTTGACAGTTAACAGGCTTAAGGAGATATGCAAGCATTAATTAAAAGAAGCCAATCTTTCGACAGGATACAAAACATTCATTCCTCCAACAAGCATTTGAGAACTCTGCCAGGAACTATAGGATGCAGAACAACAGAAACAACTCAGTCTGCAGATGGTAAGAGATGACACGCTTTTCCCACACCTCTTTTCTCTAAACTAAAAGGGTTAGACAAATTTATTAATGGTGGTTTTTTTTAAGATTTTATTTATTTATCTGTGAGACAGAGAATGAGCAGGGGGCAGAGGCAGAGGGAGAAGCAGACTCCCTACTGAGCAGGGAGTCCGATGTGGGACTCCATCCCAGGACCCTGAGATCATGACCTGAGCAGAAGGCAGAGGCTTAACTGACTGGGTCACCCACGCGCCCCTGGTGCTTTGTTTTTCTCTTTATTTATTTGTTTGTTTGTTTTAAAGATTTTATTTATTTATTTATTTGACAGAGAGAGAGATCACAAGCAGGCAGAGAGGCAGGCAGAGAGAGAGAGGAGGAAGCAGGCTCGCTGCCAAGCAAAGAGCCTGATGCGGGCCCTGATCCCAGGACCCTGAGATCATGACCTGAGCCGAAGGCAGAGGCTTTAACCCAATGAGACACCCAGGCGCCCTGGTGCTTTGTTTTTCTTAACTAACATTCTCAAAACTAGTACTTGTCTTTGACTCAAATGCTGTTATGTTGACAAGCAGTTTAAAAAAGGAGGAGAAGGTAAAAGGAGAAAGTTGGTCTCAACAGGCGTCCCTTCCTAGCCAAGGCACTCTCGGCATCCAGACAGCAAGCATTGCTAAAGCACTGCAGAGAAGGACAAGAACCAAACAAATTGAATGAAGCAACATATTCCCTGCCCCCCACTCAGAATGCTATTCCTAAAGGTAAGAGAAGCTTTAAGGACTTCTGTGCTTTATAAATGGCTGAAGAAACATCCTCAAAATGGCCAACTGTTCCATTCCTATCTCATAATTTTGTTGAGAGGATCTCTCCCCAAACAACCCAAAAAAACAAGACAAGTCAGGAGACACTTCCTTAATGGTCCTACCATGCCCATGACCTTGGGGAGGCACTTTATCAGGCCAGGGCCCTCTGAGCCTTTTGTGACCTCATAGAGAGGAGACAGAACCTCCTTGTTTCAGCTTCATCCTTTCTCACTGTGAGGAAGCCTGATGAGTCATCTGTTAGATAAATGTTTGACATCACTAGAGATCTGAGAAGAGGGAGATCTAGAGAAAAAACACAAATGACAATTTCTAATTCTGGACAGTAGATGGAGAAGCTGGGGCCCTCAACCTCCACTAAAGGTTGCAAACCAGCACAGGGCTTTCAGAGGGTAACTTGGTAATAGGTCAAAACCAAACAAATCATTCGATCCCTCTGACCCAGTGAGTCTACTTCTCTAACGGTCAAGGACACTCCATTTTATTAAAGGTACAAGTTCTTTATATTTCCCCCATTTTAAGAAGAGGCCCATTTGTAGCTTTTCATGTCTGAGTACACTGGAAAGATCCAAAATAACACTGTACTGGAATCCTCCCAGCTGCCCAGGAAATACCCTGACATGTGTACCTGGAGTCAGGCTGTTCTAATGGCATTCCCGCCCTGGTTCCTATTTGTGTGAATCAGTTCCTTCTCAAGAGGACTTGGTGAGCACAGTCATCTCTTGCCAGCCTTCCTGTCCTATTTTCCAAATAGAGACATTGTGTTCAAGTAATAGTCAAGCTATTTACTACATAAAGAAAAAAGGAATGATCTGACAATCAAGATATTTGTTGGCTGTTCAAAACTATACTAAGAAATCTAAGATGCGGGCGCCTGGGTGGCTCAGTGGGTTAAAGCCTCTGCCTTCAGCTCAGGACATGATCTCAGGGTCCTGGGATCGAGGCCCACATCGGGCTCTCTGCTCAGCCAGGAGCCTGCTTCTTCCTCTCTCTCTGCCTGCCTCTCTGCCTACTTGTGATCTCTCTGTGTCAAATAAATAAATAAAATCTTTAAAAAAAAAAAAAAAAAAAAAAAAAAAAAAGAAATCTAAGATGCTGGAAAGCAAAAAGGGTGGTTCCCTACCAGAGACAGAGTCTTATGTGCCCTTCTGGAAGGGTACTTTGCCGAGTGATAAAATGTTCTGCATGTTGATTAAATTGCTGGAAGGGTACTTTGCCGAGTGATAAAATTTTCTACATGTTGATTAAATTAATTTGATTACATTAAATTGTTCTACATGTTGATTAAATACGGGTATAGACATTTGACAAAATTACTACAACTGTGCACTTAAAATCTGAGCATTTCTCTGCCTGTAAACATTACCTGAGTAAGAATAAGCTGCTCTCAGCAACTCCTAAGAGTTGTGCTATATACAACTTCAAGTTGTTACAACAAGTTATAAAGCCACAAGGTGGGCAAATGTGTTAGCCCCATGGCAGCCTGATGGAAATGCTGCCTCTCCGTGAGCTTGTTCCACTCCCACAGCAGACTGGGGCTGCCTCCAAAATGCTGTCACTCTTCATCTTGCCAATGTGTGTGTCTGCTCCTTGTGGGGCATGCCTCTGTCTGGAGGTCCAGCGAAGCGGCTAAGAACGTGGCATTAGGATCAATAAGCCTGGCAAGTGGCTGGGACACAGTAAGCACATAATAGGCTTTTCTGGGTAACAAAATGACTGAATGCAAGTCCCCATGAGGGCAAGCATGAATCAGAAGGCAGGAAGAGAGTGGCAGGACTCTGGTGCAGGGCTGGAGCAGAAGAGAAAAAGTGAGAGAAAGAGACAAGTCCATGCAGCACCCAGATGAAGGCTTCTTGCAGCTAGTCCAGACTAAGCCACCCCAGCAATGAACTCAGCTTTAGACACTGAAGCAAGTGTCCACCAGGAGAAGAAATAAGTTATGGTCCTTAAAACCTATTTTTAAATTTTGTTAAAGCTGTAGCCTTCAGATCATACTCTTATTCAATACGCACTGTGCAGGCACCGCGCCAGATCCCTGAAATAGCCTGCTCCTGCCTTCGGTGAGCTCATAGTCCAATATGGAAAAATGGACAGAATCATACCACAGAGTGCAAGAAGGGAGATCTAGACGAGCAAGAAAAGAGAGGAAGAACGGGTGGAGTGGAGGTGTACTAGTTCAGAAAAGGCCCCACAGACGTGGATTTTAGTCCAAGCAGGGAGGACTGAAGAGAAGTAAGAGGTATGAAGGAAAGCAAATGGGAACTAGGATAATCTAGGGAGGGAAACGAGACAACAGAGACTTTGGACACAGAAACAAACTCAGGGACTTGGAGGGAGGGGGTGGGGGGATGGGAGAGCCTGGTGGTGGGTACTGGGGGCACCTAAAGCGTGGAGCACTGGGTGTGGGGAGCGGGGAATGAATCTTGGAACACTGGAAAAAAAATTTTAGTAACAATAAAAATAAATAAATAAATAAATAAATAAATATCTCAACTTAAAAAAAAAAAAAAAGAAGAAGTAATAGGTATTGGGTAAACAGAGAAGAGACTAACTGGTTCCTTTTTCCTCCTTCTTTCTTTTTAAACAAGGAACAACTCAAATTCCATGCAAAGTAGCCTGAAGGTAAGAAAACAACTTCCAGGCAGTGGGAAAACACAAGCAAGGATTAGGAAGCACTAATTGCTTTACAGTCCCTAGGTCATTGAAGAGGCACAACCAGCATGCAAGGTTCAAGGAAGGAAAAGGAGGGGCGCCTGGGTGGCTCAGAGAGTTAAGCCTCTGCCTTCTGCTCAGGTCATGATCTCAGGGACATTGGCTCAAGCCTCACAGTGGGCTCCCTGCTCAGCAGGGAGCCTGCTTCCCCCTCCATCTCTGCCTGCCTCTTTGCCTACCTGTGATCTCTCTGTCAAATAAATAAATAAATAAAATTTTTAAAGATTTTATTTATTTATTTGACAGAGAGAAACACGGCGAGAGAGGGAATATAAGCAGGGGGAGTGAGAGAGGGAGAAGCAGGCTTCCCACCAGGATCATGACCTGAGCCGAAGGCAGTCATTTAACCAACTGAGCCACCCAGACGCCCCTAAATAAATAAAATCTTAAAAAAAAAAAAAATTGGGGGCGCCTGGGTGGCTCAGTTGGTTAAGCCACTGCCTTCGGCTCAGGTCATGATCCTGGAGACCTGGGGTCGAGTCCCACATCGGGCTCCTGGCTCTGCAGGGAGTCTGCTTCCCCCTCTGACCTTCTCCCCTCTCATGCTCTCTCTCATTCATTCTTTCTCTCAATAAATAAATAAATAAAATATAAAAAAAAAAAAAAAATCTATTTAAAAAAAAAAAAAAAAAATTGTTCCCAAACCTGTGAGGGCTTTTTCCCTTTTCTTTTTTTCCCCAATTTCCTTGACATGTAATTGACACACAGTTCAGTAGAACAGTTTAAAGTGTACCACATAATGACGTCACAACATACCCTGTAAAATGCTTGCCGCAAAAAGTTAACATTCATCTCCTCAACATTTCTCTTCCTGGCGATGAGAAATTTTAGGATCTGCTCTTTTAGTGATTTTCAAATATACCATACAGCAGCATTAACTATAGTCATCGTGAATTAGATGAAGTAGTCAAAGGGTACAAACTTCCAAACATAAGACAAAGTACTGGGTGTGTGATGTACAAAACAGTGCTCTTAACCTCTGTGCTATCAGGCAGCTAGGCAAATAGTCACAGAGAAGAGATAAAAAAATAAAAATGGGAATATAGGCAGAGATGAGATTGTAAAAGGCTGTCAAAGCTATGCTGTGCTTCACAGTACAATGTAAATAAAGTGGACTTTTAAAACTGTGGACTTGAAAATCTTTTCATGACTCCCAGAAAAGAAGGAACAAAGTCAGGTATTTATTTTGAAAAAATAATTTTAGCTACAATAGTAGGATAAAAATTGCTTCCTAACATTTAAATTTTTAAATAAATTTTCACCATCATAGTATCTCTAGGTTTAATATCTGTTCATTGAAATTATATGTAATTACCAGAAATGCTTTTATGAATTCAATGCTTACATCATTCTATATACATTTGAAAAGCAACAGTACAAGTCCATGTAAACCTTCATTTAGTCCACAGATAATGCTTATGTGCACTGAGGACTCATGTTTCCCAGGCAAACCCTTTCAAACCAGAACACAGGTTGGAAACCACTAGCAGAAAGGGTGCAGTTTACAGAGAAAGAGGGAAACCACTTAGATTTGGAGGTGGGTGGAGAAACAGACTAATTGGAAATAACTGAGTAAGGAGTTATATTCCAGTACCAGGTTTGGCAATGAGCTCAACTTCGCATCCTTATGTCCGACAGTGATACAGAAAGAATCAAGCTCAGAGATAACAGGAAGCACAGGTACGCAAGGAGGTGGGGAATGAAGTCAGCCTATTCCACTCCAACCATAATGTATTTACTACTGTATTTGAACTCCAATCCAGACAGCAACATTAACTCACAGGTTGGAAACTGATGATCAGCCAGTGCAATCAGTGATAGATTCAGTTTTCCATCTCACTGGTATTTTCTCTGTTCACTGCAAAGGCTTTTTAGTGCCCCCAAAGAAAGAGACAGAGGCAGCTGTTAGGTGCAGAAAATTAGAAGGTGCTGCAGAAAAAGTCTAAAATTATAGGGTTCGGACGGCAATTTCTACTCTGTCACCCACTCCATGACCTTGCTGGAAACAGGCTTCCTCTCTGCCTCTCCCTTTAAACTATTACATTATTTGGTTTTAAAACAGTGTTTAATCATAAACCAGCTCTGCTACATTATTAATGTTCCAAACAGCATTTCCAACCAGATAATAATCCAGTATCATTTTGTTGAATTACATTAAAGGGTGACATTCCTACATTTGCCTTAAATTGAAATATTAAACTACCCTGAAGTATACATACATACACTCCTACCCCTTTAAGCACAACTTAAAATAGTCATAAAATTTTAACTGGTAGAACAACGACCAGCCCTTGCCTCGTCCTTTCTCCTTCTTCTCCCAAAATAAAATAATAACACTTTAACTTTGGTTGTGGGAATAATACATTAGCTATTTAAAATCATAGAGTGGAAATGACAAGAACATACTAACAAGGACACTGGCCATAATTCAAAACTTTACAAGGTTACTAGAGTTTCTTGACCTCAGGATAGTCAAAGCTTCAGCTAAGAATAAAAACAGCAAAATATGTTATGTAATATACATGTTTATATATATAAATGATCTGCTTATGCCTCAATATATGTAGAGAAAAGTATGATAGGGAAAATGGAGCAAGAATATTAGCAAGTGGAAGAAAGACTTGCGGCATAATCTTGCCCACTTTCCAAAATACATTATAAAATACACTTCAGAATCCAATCTTTAAATTAGGGGTCCTCAGAGTTAAGAGGCAATTGTGGCAACAAGGGAGTCATCCATTCTGCTTCTTTTGGCAAGAAGAATATTTTAAAATATGTGCTTTAGTTGTAAAGACAAAGCAAAGGAGACAAATAAATCTGGACACTAACTGGAGAGATAAACCTAACAGTGAGTACATTGCTGTCACTCTGAATGTTCAGAGGATGCAGAAAGTGTACATGAATATGTAAATTATTCACATATCTTCAATGAACATACTGTATGCCTTGCTCCCAGTGGCACTAGGGGAAAATGATTTGAATTTTAATCTCATTAACTATATTATAATGATATGGCAAAGCCTTCAGAAAATTTGTCACTCTGCTAAAGATGAAGAAAACACGTTTAGATGGTATGGATGAGAGTGGGCAGATGAGGACATGTACCATACACTATGATATCTTTTATTACAACACACTTCCCTCAAGTTTATTAGATGCACATTTCTCACAGAAAGTCTACACAATCATGAGCAAGCTACAACAAACAAGGAATTTTTAAATTTCAGAAATCTGTATACTAAAAAAGAAAAGTGGGACCTCATCCATATTTATAGATTTCTTGAAGCAAATACACAGCATGCAGATAGAAACTCCACATAGGAGCCACTTGTGACCCAAAAATGCCCTCATATTTCTTTCCTTCTCTCTCTCTCTCTGTCCCCAACACTCAAAAACTAAAAGGCAAGTGTAATCTCTTTTCTAAAATTATGCAGGACAAATACTACAAATGGAATATTATCTTTGGACGCCTTGGATTTTCAAAGTTTATGAATGAGGGAAGTCATTTCTCTTAACCCCATTGCTGGAATTTTTCCACTCTCATTTCAATTCAAAATACAGTGTTTATTCTACTCTCAATGTCCCCATGCCCTCCCCACATCTCTCCCCCCCCACACCTTTCTAAATCACCTTCAGACTAGTTCAAAGTTCAGTCCAAAAAGGACAGCAATAGCGAATTTCTTGACCACCCCTCACTGTCTAGTGGGTAACGCTACTCACATTTCACATTCCTTTATTTACTGTTAGAAATGTAACATTGAAAGCTTATTCTCCTTTCCCCCCCATATATACATTTGTTTCTTTAAGGACAAATGAATTATGTTTAAACATTGTGTGCTTTGGGGTTCTTAAATATGCTGTTTTCCGCTGGAATAATGTTTAAACCTAATTTGCATTTTTAAGTACGCTGAACAAGCCAGCACGTGTCATCAATAACTCCCAAGTAACTGCAAGGCTGGTGCAGCAACAATTTTCTAACAAGCCGTTGCTCCTGATTCACATCTGCTCTGAAGAACTTCCCTAGCATCATTTAAAAAAATCATCTTTTTTCATCCAGTAGAATAACGGATAGAAGTCCTGGTGTTAACTTTTTACAGATAAATGTAATCTTAAAGCGTTGAGGAAGAAACCGCCTAGAAACCATTTCCATTTCCGTGGAAATGGAAGATCGCCTCTCTCAGGCACAGCTAGGAAAGTAGCAACCCTTCAGTGAGTGATCCCAGGAGATCTTAGTCTCCTCAATGCGGACTCTGAATAAGTAAAAACCCGGACTCCCCCACCACCACCACCCCGGGCTCCAGACGCAGCGCGGGAGAAAACATCTCTCCAGGTGCGCCTCAAGTGTCTAACCTCTTCCACCTGCCCTCCCACACAAGGCACACTTAATACACTGCCTGTGCAGGTGAGAGTCGGGCGTTCCAACTGTAATCACCCCTCAAAGAACCGCTCGCGAGGCACTGGGCCGCCTCTGACCCGGTGCTGACGTGGTCTGGTGCAGGAGGACGTGTGGTCCCCAAACCCAAATGGGCGAGCGCCGGCCTCTGCCCTGGCACAGGAGCTCTGGGGAAGCCAGCGAGCCCGGGGTCGGGAGGGCAGCACTAGGCTTAGCTGGACCTTAAAGGACAGGAGAAGCAGGACTTGCAAAGTCCCCCAAACTGCAAACCAACCGGATGCCACGCGCCGGCGCAGGTCCCGGGAGGAGGCTGAAGCGCCCCGCGGCGGGAGCGGCCTCGAGGCCACAAATTCCTGCGGAAAAAAAGTAAAGGCACTCACCTCCACCCATCTCTGGGCCTCGGCGAAAGCTACGGCGCAGTCGGCCCCGGCCTCCTCCATCCTTTCCAGGGCTAGGGTAAAAGGGAGTGGGAAAGACACGATGAGTACGCAGGGGGGGCGGGGGGTATCCCGTGCGCGTCTGGTCCTGCCGCTCCGCCTCTGTTCAAGCTGCCAGGCGCCCGGGCTCTCTTTCCTTTTGTTGCTCTCCGAAGTTTGGTAAAGTTTCGAACCCACAAGAACGTGAAGACGTGGCTTCCTCCCAACTCCCGATAACGACCCCGGGGCCCCGGGCGGCCGGGCAGGGCGCGGGAACCGGACCGGGGACTAGAGGCGGCGCGCGGCACCAGCCCGGGCCACTGTTTGGACTTCAGCAGTCGCCGGGCCGCGCCGCCGCCCTCCCCGGAATGGCCCCGCCCCAGCCCACCCCACCGCCGCCCACCCCCGAGCCGCAGAGTCTCCGCTTCCGTCCTCCCCCCTGTGGCTCTCAGGGGCTCCCGGCCACAGCCGCCTTTGTGGTCAGACTGTCTGGGCCAGGAGATGCCACCGACCGCCAGGAGGCCGTGTTCAAGGCCACGCTCTCGCGCTGCCCGCCCAGACCGCGGCTCCGCCCTGAGGGACTGCGCCCCCGCGCCCGCATCCTTCCCGTCTCTGCCCTCCTGGCCGCCTTCCCTCTCCCGGGGACCCAGGCAAGAGGCGCCCCCTCGGCTTGCGGCCACCGGACCCGCCTGACATACCAGAAATAGCTGCACACAATTGCACCTTTCCGGGCCAAGAAACTTTCCCCTTGGAGTGCGGCTCGCGGTGACGCGCAGCCGCCGGGCCCGCCGCCCTCACCTGCGGCCTGAGCCCCGCGCGCGCGGCTCGGCTGAGCAGGCTGTCCCGTGCGTGCGGCCCCGCGGCCAGGTGCGTGGCCTTCCCCACCCCAAGCTCTCGGCCCCCGGCAGCAGCCCGAGCCCTCCTGGCGGCAGGTGAGGGAAGTGGCCTGAGCGTGGGCCGCCCATTCCCCCCCCCCCTAGCCCGGCCCCCCTCCACTCCGCCTCCAGGTGGGTGAGATGGAAGGTACCTGCCACTCCAGCCCGGCCTCTAGGCAAAGAGTGGAAACAGAGGGGAACCTGGCATTTCTCTCGCCCTCACCCTGAGCGTCGGACAGTAACGTGACAGGTTGTTCAGTGTCCCCAGCGGTCCTGGGTAGGTGCTCAGGGCTTGGAGGGTCGGGGGCTCCTGGATTAGCTTATGGGAGTTCTTTTCACACAAAAATCAAATCTTCGAAAAGGAACGCGTTCCTTGGTCCAGTCTCCCTGGGACCTCGCGTGTTGCTCCTGAAGCCCTATTCAGGCCACATGTTGATGGCGTCACCTATGGAGGAAGGTAAAGATCGGTTCTTACTCTCCTAAAGGAAAGAAACCCTTCTTTTCTTTTTTCTAGTTGATTGATGTCCTTTTTCATAGAGCAGGAGACTAGTATAATGAATAGCTAAAACCTAGCGTCTATATTTAACAATCGTTTGCATTTTGCCTTATTGACTTCATCACCTTCATTTCCTACTTATAGATATTCTTAGATTTCACCCCTAAATATTACAGTATACATCTCGGTTTTTAAAGGACACTTTTCTACATAATATTTCCATTTTCACACCTAACTAAAGCTAACTGAAGCTAAGTAATTATCTAGTATCACTTTATACCCCATCTGGACTCAAATTCCTCCAGTGATACCAAAATGACTTTTACAGCTGTCTTACTCAGACTAGAATTCAAACAATGAGCACACAATTGCATTTGGTTAGGTCTTTTTTTAGCCTCCAATAGCCTTCTCCTTCAACCACCCTCCCACCCATCCCCACACACACTGCTTTTTTATTTTATTTTTTATTACTGAAATTCCTGCTTTTCTTTTAGAATAGCACTGTCTTGTTAGACACTGCCTCCCCTATACTTCTAGTGCAGGAGACTGACAGACATTCGCCAAGCTTCATGAGAGTAACTGTTACTATAGTTACTATGTACATATACTCTACTGTTTAAAGCCATTGCTATGTAACCTGACTTAAAGCTTTGGGGGTAACAGCCCAGGATGGTAACAAGCACATAGACAGAAATCTGAATGACTAAGGTTACCAAGTTCCCAGACACATTGACCTTCAATTTCCTCATCTGAAAAATGTGTTGATAATAACTACTTCAAAGGGAAGTTGTGAGAATTACTTAATTCTTTATTAATAGGATGGTATATGTAAAAGCCTAGGGTATTGCTTGACAGAGACCAGGCACTTAATAAATGATGGTTATTTCTCATTAGTCTCTCTCTAACAGCAGTATGTCAAATATGAATTTTTCCTTATAAATGGGAATTTCATTTATTTGCTCAAATACTCACATGGAAAGAGCTGTAGGGTTTGTGAACTTTGTTTCAAGCCCACTTGGGCATCAGCCATTTCTGTCTCTTTAATGATGCAATTTGCAACTCAGAAGTCCCAAATCTAAATCTTTGCCTTCTGTTATCAGTCATTAGAGTGCTTTATCCTTCTGGAAAGATTTATACAGCTCTATAGAGAAAGGTAACCTACCTTTGGAGTTTAAATTCACAACAATAAAATATCAAGAATATTATTCATTTTCCCAAAGAATTTGAAGTACCTTCCAATATTTAAAAACAGTACAATTGTCATGTTTATACATTAGGGATGAACTGTAGGAGAAAGTGGTACAAGCTTTCTTGAAGGTAATTTGACAAATATTTAAAAAATTTTAGCTACTCATACTCTGTTGCAGCAATTCCACTCTGGGCTTTTATCCTAACAATATGAAGAAAGATCTGTGCATGAAATGAGCAGCTGTGGTGGACACAGATACACTAGCCAAACCTTCCCTTGGAGGGGGAGTGGGCTCAGCAGACAGCCACCAGCTATCGGCCCTTTTGAGGTCTGCCTCAGCTGCAAAGTGCAGCCTCCTCTGAGCTCACGGTCCTCCCAGAGCTGCTCTCATCTGGTGATTGAGTGACTGTATGTTAGAAAAGTCCAGTCATTTCCATCCAAAGCAGAGTACTTTTGATGGGCCCTTTCCATAAACATGAGGCCTGAGTCACAGTTGAACTTCTCCCTTGCTCTTTCCTGGTTCTTCCCTCTTCGTTTCACAGGGGTCAATCCCTAATAAATATCTTGCTCTTCGAACTCCATTTCTTTCAGCTTTTGGAGGACTAAACTTGTGATGACATGAAGTGTTTGTTAAAAATGAAAATCCCAGCACTCCTGGGTGGCTCAGTGAGTTAAGTGTCTGCCTTCAGCTCAGGTCATGATCCTGGGGTCCTGAGATGGAGCCCTGAGTTGGGCTCCCTGCTCAGTGGGGAGCCTGCTTCTCCCTCTCTCCCTCTCTCTCACTCTCTCTCTCTCTCTCTCAAATACAATCTTAAAAAAAAATGAAAATCCCAAAGCAATTTAAAGTAACAACAGGGGCAGTGGAGTAAATTACCTTTCTTCCATAGAGTGGGTTATCACTCAGTCATTAAAAAGGTAAAAGGCAATTCAATACCCAGGGAGATGTTAAAAAATATATACTGAAATGGCTAAAAAGCAATGTATAAAGCACCCTAATATGTGATTGTGATTGCATTTTTAAAATGCAAAATTTCCCACATAGAAAAAATTAGGAAAAACCTCCCAAATTTTAATACCATCTATTTCCAAATGGAGATATTCTGTTTCTCTTTTATGAGTTATTTTTTTTTGCAAGACATACTACTATTATAATGAGAAAATATGTATGACACAAAGATATGTCCAACTATCTTTTCTGGCTATCTCATCCCACAAACTTCAACCTCCTCCTGCCCTCCCTGACTTGGTAAATGGTACCATGCCTAAAATTGGGTCTTGTCTGTCACTCCCATGCTACCCCATTCCCAGTCCTGTCTATCTATTTCTTTAGTATCTCTCTAGTTGGCCCCTCTTCTCCATCTTCATTTCTACTATCTTAGGTCAGGCCATCATTTGCTTTCAGCTAGATTTCAGAAATCATATGAACTTTCTAAAATGTACATCTCATCATGCTACCAAAACATCCCACCTCCCATTACTCCTCAGTGACTCCCAGTTGCCTTTTTCTTTTTTAAAAGATTTATTTCTTTATTTGGAGGGGGGAGGGGCAGAGGGAGAGGGAGAAAGAGTCTTAAGCAGACTCCACACCGAGCAAGGAGCCCAATGTGGGACTCAGTCTCCGTTTCCTAAGATCACAACCTGAACTGAAACCAAGCGTTAGAAGCTCAACTGACTGCACCACCCAGATACCTGTCAGTTGCTTTTAAGGGTCATTTGATGGTTTCCAGAACATTAAGTGGCATCCTTCATGATTTGCCCAGCCCACACTTCTAACCGCATGTCCTGACCCATTTATCTCCCTTTGTGAGAAATGTGCTTCCCTCTCTCCTTGCCTGGATTTTCCTACTTTCTCTTCTAGGCTCAATTCAGGTCTCCTGCTTCTCAATATCCTTCAAAACATCTTTGCAGATCATCCCAGACTAGGTTAAATATCTCTTCTTTATGTAATCATAGCCCCATTCATGAAGTATTAGATGTATTTTTCTCATTGAACCGTGAGTAATTTAGGAATATCTGATATTTAACAACTCTTTATTGATGGGAGTGTATGTGTGTGTATATATATATATATATATATATATATATATATATATATGAGTTTATATATATATAAACTCCTAATGAGCAGAACTAATAAAACATTGATAGTAGCAGAGTAGAAAATACTGCTGATCACTGCAGTTGATGCAAGGATTTCTTTACAGTAGAGTTTCTAAACAGAAGTACAATTAATAACATAGGCTAGATAATTCTTTATTAGGGGAATTGTCTTTATTAATGGGAAGATTCACTCCTGGAGAATAGATAAAATATATATATAATATACATTATATATATAATATATATATTTATATTTATAAAATAAAAATTGTTTGCAGATGATATGCTCTTATATAGAGAAAAGTCTAAAGATGCCACAAAAATTAATGATTTCAGTAAAATTACCTCAATACAAAAATCAGTTGCTTTTCTGTACACTAAAAACAAACTATCTGAAAAAGAAATAAAGAACAATACCATTTACAATATCTTCAAAAAATAAAATACCTAAATAATAAATTTAACCAAGAAGGTCTGTACACTGAAAATTACAAGACTGATGAAAGAAATCAAAGAGACAAGTGGAAAGATACTCGTGTTCATGGATTGATTGGAAGAATTAATATTGTTAAACTGTCCATAGTACTCAGAGCCATCTCTGGGTTCAGTGCAGCCCCTATCAAGACTACACATTGAGGGGCGCCTGGGTGGCTCAGTTGGTTGAACAACTGCCTTTGGCTCAGGTCATGATCCTGGAGACCCGGGATCGAGCCCCACATCGGGCTGCCTGCTCGACAGGAAGCCTGCTGCTCCCTCCCTCACTCCCCTTGCTTGTGTTCCCTCTCTTGCTGTGTTTCTCTCTGTCAAATAAATAAATAAAATCTTAAAAAAAAAAAAAAAAGACTACACATTGGGAAAAGATATTCTCTTCAATAATTGGCATTAGAAAAACTGGATAGCACAAAAGAATGAAATCTGATCCCTATTTTTCATCACTTACAAAAGTTAAGCAGAAATGGATTATAATATAATACCTGAATTGTAAAACTACTAAAGGAAAACACGGGGGAAAAACTTCTTGACATTATTAGTCTTGGCAATAATTTTTTGGATATGACACCAAAAGCACAAGCAATAAAAGCAGAAATAAAGATGTGGAACTACATCATATTAAAAAGCTCAGTACTACAAAGGAAACAATCAAGAAAATGAGAAGGCAAACTACATAATGGGAGAAAATATTTGCAGCTATCTATCTGATAGGGGTTAATATCCAACATATATAAGGAATACATATAACTCAATAGCAAAAAAGAAAAATGAAAAAGAAAAAAGAAATATGATTTGAAAGGGAACATAAGACCTGAAAAGACATTTTTCCAAAGAAGACATAAATATGGCCAACAGGTACATGAAAAGATGCTCATCGCTCATCACTAATTATCAGGGAAATGCAAATCAAAACCACAATGAGATTTCACATCATACCTGTCAGAATGGCTAGAAAATACAAGGACAAAAAGTAAATATTTGCAAGGATGTGGGGATAGGGAAACACTTGTTCACTATGGTGGGAAGGTAAGTTGATGCAGCCGCTGTGAAGATTAGTACGGAGTTTCTTGAGAAAATTAAAAATAAAACTATCAAATGATCCAGCAATTCCACTTCTGGGTATACATCCAAAGGAAACAAAGTCACTATCTCAGAGAGATCTGCAACCTCATGCTCATTATAGCATTATTCAGTAGCCAAGACATGGAAACAACCTAAGTATCTGTTGATAGATGAGGAAATCAGACATACATACACAGGCACGCACACACACATACACGCACATACAAAATGGAATATTCAGCAATTAAAAAAAAAAAAGGAAATCTTGCCTTTTCGGGACAACATGGATAGGCCTTGAAGGCTTTATGCTAAGGGAAATAAATCAGAGAAAAGACAAACACTGTGTATTCCTACCTATATGTGGAATCGGAAAAAGCCAAACTCAGAGAACAGAACAGTGGTTGCCAAGGCCTGGCTGGTGGGGTGTGGGGAGTGGGGAGGAGAAAGTGGGGGGAGGTAAGGCATAGAATTAACAGATATTGGTCAAAGGGTACAAACTTCCAGATATAAGATGAATGAATTCTAGGGTTTTAATATACAATATCCTGACTCTATCTAGCAACACAATATTATATACTTGAAAGTTACTGAGAATAAATGTTAAGTGCTATCACCAGAATAGATTTGTCTTCGGAACCTGCTGCATGGTTAACTGAGAAGGAACAGGTGAGTAGACCCTGGTTCTTATTAATCTTCCCCTGTGTTCACAGACATCTCATTAAGAGATCAACTGAGATTGTAACTTTCAAAACATGGGACCAACCTCATAACATGAAGAACAATTAGTTATTTTCTTCCTACTGTAAAGATCTGAAGAGTTTAGAGTTTGGCTTTTTTTTTTTTTTCTTTTTAACATGTAGAACAGTTTCCTATTATTGAACTCAAATTATTTAACATAAAATCTAGGACTTTTTCATTGTTGTTGTTGCCATTAAGATCCTGCATTTGCCTTCCAGGCAGAATTGCAAAACCACACTATAATTCTCTAAGTGATAGCAGTGAGATCAAAAGGACTTACCCTAGGATTAGCTTTAAAATAAACTATTGGGGCTTCTGGGAAAGGAGAGAATGTGTGTTTACTAAACTTCTCTTCCTGAAGCTCAGTGAAATAAGTAAAATAAACTCTGTATTTCCCCCAAAAGAAATATCTTTAGTAATTATAATCACAGTTAAGTCCAGATTTCTCTAAAACATATTTTTTTTCTTTGTGTTTTTATAGTTTGGAAGAGTTCTATCTGACTTCTCATTAATTTTCCAAAAAAGAGCAACAACCATACTATCTGTTCAAATTGTTCTGCTAAAAAGGCAGGGGAAAAAATAAGCACAGTGTTTACTGTATTATTAACCACTTTATAATAACCATTGTTGTTTACATTTTGAAATGGACCCACAGAGGAAACAGCTCATCCATTATAGGAAACTTATTAATTTTATATAATTATAGAAAACAATTCTTTTACTAACCTTTTAATAAGCCTTTCATACTGGCTAGGTATTGATGATGTATTACCTCCAAAAAGGAAAGGATTCAAAAACTTCAAAATAGACTGGCCTGAGAAACAGGAGACCCAGGTTGTGGTCCTGGGTTTACTCCTGGTCTTAGTAAGGCCTCAGTTGTAAGATGATAGATTTATTTCTTTTCTTTCTTTCTCTCTTTCTTTTCCTTTTCTTTCCTTTCCTTTCCCTTTCTTTCTTTCTTTTCTTTCTTTCTTTCTTTCTTTCTTTCTTTCTTTCTTTCTTTCTTTCTTTCTTTCTTTTCTCTTTCAGATTTCATTTATTTGAGAGGGAGTGCACAAGTTGGGGGATAGGAGCAGGAGAAGCAAAATTCCCACTGAGCAAGAAGCCTGATGTAGGACTCGATCAGAGGACCCCAAACAACAGCCCTGAGCCAAGAGCAGCCACCTAAATGACTGAGCCACCCAGGCGCCCCAGATGACAAATTTCTAACAAAGTTCATTCTTACTTTCTTGTACTATGAAGAAACCTTACAAAGAACTATGAAAAGAAGTCCTTGGCTGTTCTTCAGAGTCCCGGGATGGCCATGAAATCATGCCAAGACAGGCCTGGTGCTCCCTCAAGGTTTGGAGATCATCACAGAAGAGGCCAGCCTCAGACCCAGCTCAGCCAGGAGCGTCTACGTGAAAGGAGGTAAAGGGGGCACCTGGGTGGCTCAGTGGGTTAAAGCTTCTGCCTTTGGCTCAGGTCATGATCTCAGGGTCCTGGGACTGAGGCCGCATAGGGCTCTCTGCTCAGCAGGGAGCCTGCTTCCTCCTCCTCTCTCTGCCTGCCTCTCTGCCTACCTGTGATCTCTCTCTCTCTCTCTCAAATAAATAAATAAATAAATAAAATCTTTTGAAAGAAAGAAAGAAAGTAAGTAAGTAAGTTAAGGGCTTTCCTTGAATGTGGGGCTCACTTGAGAATGCTCCCAAGGATCATGAATGAAACTGGATGGCCTGTGATCAAAATCACCAAAGTCCCCGGGAGTTCTTACTGGAAAAATGCTCCATCCATGACTTGACTCTAAACTTCTTTAGTCCCTGTGGACAGAAATAGACCAGTCAGGCCAAACCATTTCAATCCTCTATAACAATTCACAAACAAAACCAAAAACATGACCTTGGGGCTTTCCCAGGACAGACAGAGGCGACACCTACTACCCCATTCCTGCTTTACTAAAACAGTTAAGGGCATGAGTCAAGGCTACACACATGCACACACATGCGCATTCCTCCCCACATTGTACACACGCGCATCTTCTGCTGGATCTTTGAATAATTAAAGGTGGTGATTAGGGCTGTATGGCTTTGTTACTTCAGGAGGTATTATAAAGGGCTCCATTTTATTTTTGCAGAGATAGGCCTCTGGGCACGGTCTAGATAAGCAAAAGGATATAGGGGAAAGGCCTAACACTATGCTATGTAAAATTTAAAGAGCTATTTATTATAGACAGGAAGAATTCTTTGCAAGATATATTGGCAACACAAAATTAACCTTTTGATTTGTACAGTGAAATAATTTTACAGCAATATTTCATGCCAGAAAAATTCTTTGCCAAGGAGGTGCTTTATTCATTAAACCCTTATGGCCAGAGAAAAGGTTATTGGACACTAGGTCAAAAGAACAGGAGGTATTGATTTTTAGATCTGTTTTTAATTGGTATCCTGACATATTCAGCCAATACCACGAGAGAAAACAAGTTCTTGTCATGCATAACTAGATTTTTCAAAATCAGACATTAGTACCGTCTATGTTTATTGCCTGATTTGTTGAATAGATCTAATGTCAGGTTAGGATAGTGGCCATAAATCAACACGTCACCCACCATTAAGTATCCACTTCTGGTTTGGTCCCTTTGTGTTTTTTTGTTTTAAATATTTTATTTATTTATTTGACAGAGAGAAACACAGCCAGAGAAGGAAGGAACACAAGCAGGGGGAGTGAGAGAGGGAGAAGCAGGCCTCCTGCTGAGCAGGGAGCCCGATGTGGGGCTCGATCCCGGGTCTCCGGGATCATGACCTGAGCCGAAGGCAGTCACTTAACCAACTGAGCCACCCAGGTGCCCCTGGTTTGGTCCCTTTGAAAGGAGTCTCAGGCTTATAATTCTTAAAACTCTTAAAAGCCTGGCTAGAGTAGGAACATCAATTATGAAGGAAGTACTTACAGACAATTAGAAGATTTAGAGAAAGAATGAGAAAAAAACTTTTCAAAGCTAAGTCCAGAAGGATCTTAATAACACTGGGCTTACAAATCTAAACTAAAAGTTGCTTTGAGTAGCTTGGTTGGCATTTCTGCATGTCCTTCACACCTTGTATGTGATAGCACCTTAGAGACTATGACATGCCTGATGCTACCTTAATGTCCTCCCTCACCCAGACATATCCTACCAGTACAAAAGATCAATAATCATAAAATTGCTAGAAGGGCACTAGATATTTGCAGTATCGTGGCTACTGGCAATAAAAGTTCAGGTTGAATATGCCTGGGGATCGTCTGCAAGATTAACTTAACTTTTTTTTTTTTTTTTTAAGATTTTTACTTATTTATTTGGCACACAGAGAGAGATAGTGAGAGAGGGAAAACAAGCAGGGGGAATGAGAGAGGGAGAAGCAGGCCTCCTGTTGAGCAGGGAGCCCAATCCTGGGCTCAATCGCTGGAGCTTGGGACCATGACCCAAGCTGAAGGCAGACGCTTAACGACTGAGCCACCTAGGCACCCCAAGATTGACTTAACTTTATGTCAGTTGTAGTATTTACTATCTAACCTCCTTGTGACTTCCTCTTTTCCAACTGCATTGTGTTCCAGAAGAAAACCAGATAGAGGCATTATGCCTTAGAGCTTTCAAAGCAACAAGGGAGACGTAGTCAAAGAACTCTTATTATGTCCTGTGTGCTGCTGACTCCCTCCAGGGAGTATAGCCAGCCCACACCTACCCAGACATAGGCACTGATCAGTTGGCCTCCAAATTACCAGCACTCAAAGATTTGTTCTCAGCATAGGAAGTCCAACTGTAAAAAGTGGAAATACTGAATTTCTGAGTTTTCTTTACAGCAGCTATAATAAAAATTAACATGGGTTTATATCACAACCATATAGTGAACTTATCTGACCTTGTTTTGTCACTCTAGCACCATACTGGAATTCATCAAAATTCAAATAGCTTATAAATGAAGCCTGAGCAGTTATAATACCTTGCAATGTTGAAATAATTATTCAGGGTAGTTTAGATTCTGTAAGCATAGCTATCAAAAAGAAAAACAGTATTCTTGGCCCTCAAGAGTAAAAGATTCAGATAAAAATGTTTTCCTAATGAGCGGTATGCTTCAGTATAGTATTACTACAGGAAAGACCAAAATTCCAATCATCCTTGCTAAATTGCATGTCTGCTAACTTCAGCTATTTTGAGATTTTTTAAAAGTTAAACTATTTCGGAGTTACAGAAGAAGTATTCACAGTTCCTTTGTGCACAGAAACGAAATATGTTCTATTCATTCCATCTTCTTACTCTAATTCTTTAGAAAATTAGGTGAGTCTGATGACTCATGACACAAACTTTAAAATTATGTTCAATACAGCTTAATTGCACTTATTGGGGTGATTGTGATAATAATCACTATCATTGTTGAGTAGAGTTTTATGTACTAGTTATAATTCTCACAAAAAACCCACATAAGAACTTTAATGTATTAATAGCTTTCCTTAAGACCAATGACACAGAGACAGAACCAAGACTCAAACCATGTCTAACACCAGAGCCTGAGCTCTGTTCCTGAATCAATGACATTTAGGTGGGGGTTTTTTTGGTAGAACCACTATATTTTTTGCCATAACTTCAGTATCGTGCTGTTAATCAAGCACTATGAAAACACTGAGATTCTATCTTTGTTTTATTTTAGAGAGGGAGTGGGGAGGGGCAGCAGGAGAGGAAGAGAGAGAATCTCAAGCAGGCTCCACACCCATCACAGTGCCCTGACACTGGGCTTGATCTTAGCACCCCAAGATCATGACCTGAACTGAAATCAAGAGTCAGACACATAACCAACTGAGCCACCCATGAGCCCCAAGAACACTGAGATTCTAAATTACCAAGGTCAGAAATTTTCTAGTGAAGCAATTCTCATAAAATAGCCATTTGGTGGGAGAGGGTACTAACTGGATATTAAGGGGAAAATTCTCTTAAACAGTTCCATCAGGGCGCCTGCGTGGCTCAGTGGGTTAAGCCTCTGCCTTCAGCTCAGGTCATGATCTCAGGGTTCTTGGGATCAAGGCCCCCATTGGGCTCCCTGCTCAGCAGGGAGCCTGCTTCCACCTCTCTCTCTGCCTGCCTCTCTGCCTATTTGTGATCTCTCTCTCTCTATCAAACAAATAAAAAAAAAATTAAAAAAAAGTTCCACTAGCCAGGATCTCCAAATTGCATAGGTCTTTAATTCTCCTGCCCATGGTTTACCTCTTCAGCTGGGTTCTAGAATCACCCTACTCAAGTCCTCAGACCAGCACTTGAATGCTTGTTGGAAATGCATCATCTCTGGTCCTGTATCTAATGGGTGAATTAGAATCTGCATTTGGCAAGATCCAGCATCTTCAATGGTCCTTCAAGTTGGACATGCTCTGCTAGATGACACATATTTTATCCCTGCCCACAATTAGATCATCCCATTTCTTATCTGTGTTCTCAACTTGTCTCTGCTGGTTTTTGTTTAGTATTGTTTACCCTCACATAGAAATACTCTCTTAAAAGTCCTCTGCTGAGCACCTGGGTGGCTCAGTCAGCTGGGCATCTGCCTTCAGCTCAGTTCATGATCCCAGAGTCGTGGGATCGAGGTCTGTGCAGTAGAGCAGGGGTGGAGGAGGCCGGGGGGGGGGGGGGGGGGGGGGGGGGGGGGGGGGGGGGGGGGGGGGGGTGTGTGTGGCAGGGGAAAGGAGATTGCCCTGCTCAGCAGGGAGCCTGCTTCTCCCTCTGCCCCTCCTGCCTGCTCATGTGTTTTCTTTCTCTCTCAAGTAAATAAATCTTTAAAAAAAAAAAAAAAAAGTCCTCTGCTGATCCTGATTCCATGAACCTAAGACCTCATTTCTCTTTTCTCAACCATGTTCCTTGAAGGAGGTTCCCGTAATCCCTGAATCTATATCTTCGCCTCCCGTTTGTGTTTGAACCCACTGCATTATAGTTTAAATATAGTTTAGCCCAATGTTATCTGGTCCTCTTCCATATGCCAAACACTATGCCAGACTTTGAGGATAACCTGATGTGCAAGAGACATGATCCTTGTCTTCAAATGTCTGTCTAAGCATTTTCTATCCTATGTTTTATTAATCTAGCTAAAGATGGTGCTTCTCTAGGCATTTCATGCACTGTAAGTTGACTACTATCCCTAAAAAACAAAGCCTTCACAGGAATATTTTTAGTATCTGAGAGATATGCTCTTATCTCCTAAAAATGGAAAACAAGGTAAAAATTAAAACAGTAAGGTGGACAGTTGGCTTTAAACATTCCTTCTGTCTTTCTTTTGCCCAAGCAATATTTTCTAAAGTTCTTAAAGTCGGTAACATTATGCTCTTATCTTGAATACTTCATGAGTACCTGATTATCAAGCCATAGCAGACTATGGCTTTAAAGGCAATTCTATCTATCACATTAAAATGAGGAAATATTTAAGGCATTTGCATTCTGTTTATAAAAGAAACCAATTTCTCAGAAGAATGCATCTTTTAAATTATACCCAAACTATGAACTATACTTTGGTCTCTTGGGTAAAAATATGAACGATGTAACATTCCCATCAACTGTGTACACTATTATAAATGCATGTAGTCCTTTAGCAGTGAGGACGGACAGGAGAAACTTCTGGTTCCCAATACTTCACATTGGAGGCAGAATTTAAAAAAATAACTTTCTACTGTTTAGCCCTAAAGGAAAATCCAAATGTAACCTGTTGTCATATTCCACTATAGGTAGTTAAACTCTCAGTAGGTAGCATGAGCTTTCAACAGACAGGTTTTAGGACATTTTCAAATGGTCTAATTTACAACCTTTGCATGTGTTGCAACTCTGTTATGTTTAGTATACAAATAAAGCCACAAGCAATTTTTTATCTTGTTCTCACAGATGAAAGGATATACTACTGAACATAACTGTTATTTAAATACAGTTTTTAACTAAATTTAAGTTTTTTAACTAAATTTAAACTAAGTTTAGCTATGCATGTTGATAAAGGGCGCACTTTGAATCAGCTAAAATGTGTCATTCACATTATTTGGGATTTATTCTTGACCACATGGATTTTTATTCTAAATAATTCAATTTATACTCTTGGCTGGCTTATGTTTTAGAAAGACTTTACTATTTATTTGAGAGAGAGAGACCAGGGGGAGAGTGGAGGGAAGTGAGAGAACCTGAAGCAGATGGCTGAGCATGGAATCTAACATGGGACTCAATCTCATGACCCCGAGATCATGACCTGAGCTGAAATCAAGAGTCAGACACTTAAGCGACTGAGCCACCTCAGGTCCCCTAAGCGCTTTAAATAATTGATTTTACAAAATAGCTCTTAGTATAGGTTATGTATATTCAATGCCTCTAAACCAGGGATTCCCAACCAGCCCAATAATTAGACATTAAGGTAATGCTCGTAATATATAGCCTTTAGTGTCTACATAACTTTCTATTATTCTCTAGGTGTGGACTACAGAAATGTCATACTAGGGCCTCTCACCCATCATGTAGGTGGAAGCAACAGACAAGTTCAAAACCACTATCCTAAACAAAGAAGTCCAGAAAAAGACTCAGATTAATTTTTATTCAAAAGCAAAACAAGTAAAAAATATACAGGAGCCTAAGACATGAAGATTGGTCTGATCGACTGGCAAGATAATAAATTTCTTCATTATACTGAATCATCTACACACAACAGTTTATGTAGGCCATACCCTGAAATCAAAAGCAGCAAAAGAAATGACAAAACTTACTTTTAGCTATCTGAAAACTCAGTATTTTCCAAATTTGGTCTTTTAGTAGTTATTTTGTTGAGAGTCCAAGGAACCTCATTTCAAGATCTTACCAGAAAACCTTAATAAAAACATTAACTATTAAACTTTATACATGTGTGTTCAAATCCTTCTAAATTAGCTAAAAATTTTCTGTAATGATTACATACTTTTCAAAGTGGTTTTACTTTAATTTCAGCCAAGGATTTAAATAATACAAAGAGAATCTAGACCAAAGTTATTTGCCTATTCTAGGTATGAATGTGTGAACATGTGTGCACATACCTATCTATATATTTGTTCCCAGGTGATATATACAGAAAAATATATACATATGTATAAATACATATGTATATGTGTATGTACACATATATACATATATGTGAGCTTTCTCTAAAGGAAATTTCTACAGATAGAAAAATGTTTGAAAAGTGATGAAAATACTACTTTATGCAATTTTCTCACAAGCACCAATATAAGAATCATAAGCCTAGAGATGCTAGTTTGAAAGCTATTACAGTAGACAGACAATAGCTGAAAATGTCTCCTAAACTATATTATTTTCAAAATGAAATAAGCAGGTTATATGTCACATACAACCCAATTACAAAGCTTACCTAATAAGCACTGTACACAAATCTAAGTTGGAATTTAAATTTAAATTTAAATCAGGCTTAAATAATATTTTTACATTATTAAAGATGGTTTTCATTTAAGACAGGTTATAATTTGACTCACCACAGAATACATACAACCTGTTTTAGTCACAAACGAACACAGAAAATATTAGAGGTTAAATATGGATATCATAAACTCTATTTCAATACTTAAAAGCAAACCATTATACTAGCTGAAAGGCAATGTTTAGTCAATTCCCAAAAGTAACAACATTTAAAGTTTCAGTTCTATTTAGTTCCATTTCCCCCAAATATATTAGTCATTAACAAGTTCCAGAAATGACCCATGACTTCTCTACAAGTTTCCATACAAAATTGATCAGCAACTTCTTCTATAAGGGCTAAATTTTCAGAAAGTGGCTAAACAAAGTATTATAGTTAATACAATAGTAGGGCTAAAATCCTAGACATAAACCTAAGAATAGAGAAAATTTTCAAATTTTGAGTTTCACAAGGGACTAGCGTCCTAATGTGTATGCAAAAGAATGCCAGTCCTAAATGTTGTTCCACACAATGTCTAGAAAATGACATTCATAATACACAGGTTTTTTAAAAAAGCTCTGAGTTCGGCAATTGCTCCCATCCAGTACAACTATATTTAAAAAAATTAACTTTAACCCAATGTTTTCAACAGATACTTGACTTCAAACCCTTCTTGCCCATTAAGTCTGAAAAATATTCATCACAGCAACCTTTGAGAAATGATATAAATTTTTGGTAATAAATTAGATACTCGAAGAAATTCAACAAGGCAACAGAGAGCTGTTTAGGAATACTTGAAATTTTAAGATAATAGACAAGACATGGGAGTACAGAATGCAAATAAATGATGGAACAAAAGAGTAGAGCACTTGGTTGTTACTGGAGGACAGAAGCACCATTCTCATACATTACTGGTTGTTTCCGATGATTTCTTCATCCCTATTTGCCATCACTTCATTCAGGCCTTCTTCACCATAGAGAGTTTAAAGGTCTTCCAAAGTGACTCTCCTCAGTCTATTTTTTCTAACCCAGTGCTTCCCAAACTGAATATGCATATTCATTACCCAGGGATCTTGTGGAAAGTAAAAGTTCTGATTTGGTAGGGCTAGGGTGGGGTCTGACATAATCTTTTTCAGCAAGTTCTCAGATAGTACTGATGTAACACTTTGAGTAACATAGATCTAATCCATTCTCTAAGTCACTGACCCATTACTCTTCCCAAAATACCACTTATCTCAGGTCATTGCCTCAGATATCTAGGTTACCTCAATGAATCAGAGATACACATTCACACTCAATGATTGTTCCAGAACTTCATTCCAGACTGATTTGGTCTTTCTCTCACTGCTACACTCATTCCAACCCAACTTTGTATTTTTTTTTTTTTAGGTAAAATGAATATACAGTGAAGTACAGATTTTAAATGAACAATTCAAGAAGTTTTGATAACTGCATACATTTGTGTAACCAATACTCTCCCCCCAAAATATAGGGCACTGCCATCATACCAACCCTGTGTTTTGACCCAGCTCTATACTCTTCCCCCTTTCCTCTGCCTCCCACCTATCCTTTAAACGCAGCTGAAGTCCTCCCTTCTTCAAAACACACATCAAATTCACACACATAGCTCCGTCTAAATTACACTCCTTTTAAGATTGCATCATCACCATCTCTCACTGACTTCCTCACAAATCTCTCTGCCTCCATTCTGAACTCCTCCCCAATATATAATCCACAGAGGAGTCAAGATGATCTTCTAAGATTATAAATCAATTCAGGTCACTTTCCTGCTTAAAACCTTCCATGGCTTACCATCACACTTGCAATATATCCAAGTCCCTTTTTCTGTTGTCCCATATCACTTAGCCTCTCCTCCTATGACCTCATCTCTTGCCACCTTCCCCTTTACTTTCTAAGCTCTGGCCCAATGAGCCTTCTTTCTGGCCCTACAACACAGTGAGATTTTCCCACTTGAGGTACTCTGCATTAATTGTTCCCTTCACTCTCCTCTATCACCTTTCTCTGACTGGCTGATTTTCTTGCTATTCAGATCTCAATTTCACAGCTACTTCCTAATTAGGAGCCTTCCCTGACTACAGAATGTAGAGTAGCTACTCAGTCACTCTTTAACACAAATCTGACTTGGCCTAGCATCTATCACTGGTGTGTGGCTCACCAACGTGTTCTTCATCTCTTCTCACAGGAACAGAGGCTCCAAGACCGTGGAACTTGTGGACAGTGTTCACTGCTCTAACTCCTGCACCTTGGACCATGTCCACTCATGCCGAGCTGACACTCCACTACTGCTTGTTAAGGGAGTGTGTCAAAATATGTGATATATCATATATTTCCACTATGCAGATGGAAACTGTACCTGTGCCCAAGACAAAAATTTCCCATGAAATTTAAGAGAATAAAAAAGCTATTACTAGTCCTCAGACAAGGTAAGTCGTTCACAAGAAAGGGGAGAAAAGAATGACAGCTTTAATGTGGGGCAAAAAGAAAACACAGATTAAGTCAAAGTTTAATTCACGTAAAGTTTAATTAGTCAAGTTAATGAAAATATCAAAATTTTTGAGTTAGTGTATGGCAGCGGAAATTTAATTTTTGTTGCAAATAATACAGTATTTGGTGTTTCCATCACTGACAAGCTATGCTGCAGATAGAGCAATTGCATTGAACCTCAATTCATCAGGGTCACGTTCCATAAACTTCTTGCAAACTTCTATGGCATCCTATGGGGGGGAAAATGTGTAATTTTTCAGTTTATAAACTTGTGTTTTCCTTTCAAATGATAAATATTTTATATTTTCCTAATTCCTACTAATCTTATATTGCAGACTTCTTTTTCCAAATGCAAAATAATTTAAAGCACAGCCCAGAAGAGTGAATGGTTGGTAACCTAATTTGCTTAGTACAAAACTGTAAGATACAGTAAGTGCTCTTTCTTAAAATATTTTAAGGAAATTTTTAATTTTAAAATTACTATTTTATCCACATGATTTGTTCATAAATCTAAAAATCTCCCAAATCAGGATCAAGATACAAATGATGGTATCTTGGATTCAGTGAAATATGGGATATGATGTGTCACTCTTTCAATACTATTCTTATCTTTTTCAAATTTGATACTTGTTCACAAAAAGCTCTGAAAATCTCTTCATTTACTATAGATTTTTAACACTAACTCAGAATTTTCTTTTTGGATTTTCTCAAGAGGCCAAGGACATGGAAGCATCCAAATTCAGAGAAAATGTTATTCAAGTGATCTTTAGAAATATTTTAAAGATAACAAGAACATTAATGATACTTAAAGTAGGCCAACAAGTTTTGTTGTTACCTCTAATAAAGTTTCATCACTAGTTTCCCCATGGTTAATTGGAAATGGTTTCCGTCCATCTGTGGAAAATGAACAAACAGTTGACCGTTCAGCTGCTTATCCAGGATAATGTACTTCCATTTTCCTCTTCCCACAGTGAGGCGAAAGTTAAAAGATACTGAAAATAATATATCCTAAAACAAATATTTTAAATGTGCTACCTATCAGTATTCTTTATAGTAAATGTTATTAGAACCTTGCTTCCATGTTTGGAAGCCTAAATTATCTTCATAAACAGAATTTGCTAGAAATAATATTGGCTTTAATGTCCTGAAAAAATGCAAAATTAATGAGTGAGTTTTTAAAAAGTGACAATCCTAGTTTCTACCCTCAGGAATACAAAAAAATTGTTTCAAATGAGAAGGTACCTAAGACCAGAATGCTTACACCAATGAAAGGGAACCACCGCAAGATTTATATATCACTACTAATAATTGTGTACCACCAAGGCAGTGAGTAGTGTGGACCAACAATCTAAATAATCTAGGGATATTTCACTGACCACCAATATTAATTAAGTACAATTATAAACATTTTGAATAAACTACTACTTTATGAATACTATAAAAAAAGGAAAAAGTCCAGTATTATATAAACTCATCCTAACCCAAAGTTAACGGATACTCTACTCTATATCCAAATCTAAATCTCTTAAAGTGGCACTTCGTGGGGCAGCTGGATGGCTCAGTCAGTTAAGCATCTGCCTTCAGCTCAGGTCATGATCCCAAGTCCTGGGACTGAGTCCCACATTAGGCTCCCTGCTCAGTGGGGAGCCTGCTTCTCCCTCTCCCCTCCCTGCTTGTGTTCTTTCTCTTTCTCTATCTCTCAAAAAAATAAACAAAATCTTTAAAAAAGTGCATCTCAAGTTCGATCCATAAGACATAATCCTTTCTAATTCCATGGCTTCCAAGTGCAACAAAAACATCTGAGTCCATATACATACACAGTGATAAGAGATGGACTGAAAGATACCACTGTGAAAGAAAAATACGAGGTAAGAGTAACCAAACAAACCAAAAGGCAAAGTGAGACAATTATTAAAACTGGAGAAATAAAAATTTATTTATTTATTTTTATTTATTTGAGAGTGTGAGAATGAGAGAGATCACAGAGGGAAAGGAAGAGGAAGCAGACTCGCCATAGAGCACACAGGCTGATGCGAGGCTTGATCCCAGGACCCTGAGTTCATGACCTGAACCAAAGGCAGATGTTCAACCAACTGAGCTACCCAGGCACCCCAAGTTTTTTAAAAAGTGCATTAATTATGGCTCAGCTGAGAATAAATGTTTCTGTGGTCATAATAACATAACAGAACTGGGAGAAGAGGAGAAAGGAAGTTTGGGAGGGTGGGTAAGGGACAAGGGTGACACAGGAAAGCTAAATTCTGATCTTCCTTATGGAAAGTAAAGAAATAACACAGAGGCTACTTCCACCTCCAGCCAGGTTGGAATAACAGTGGAAGACCTCATCCAGTACAACAATGAAAAAGCTGGATGAAATGGCTGAAACAGTTGTTCTTAGACAACAGGAAAGAGGTAGGTTGTATGTGAGCCTAACAGTAATAGCTTTCTGCCAGTTTACAAATGGGAAACTCACGTAGAGCACGACAGCCTTAATGAGGACACTGATGAGAAAGAGCGCAGGATTCAGGAATTTGCAAACTATCAGAAAGAAGGTGGCTCCTCACTTTGCAGAGCTGTTGCTCTCTGGGCTGGGTCAGGCAAGGATCAGTGTGCTGGGGAAGGAGGGGAAAGCACAGAGAGCACTGTGTCTGGGTCTGATTTTTAGGCTGGGGTGGCTAAGAGCTCGTTATCATACAAGAGGAATGGGTAAATCAAGAAATAAACAAAGGGTAATGGAGAACACTTGAATAAACTATATACTATTCGATTTAGAAGTGTTAATGTAAGTGAATGCTTTTTAATATATAAATGGATATAACTGTGGCTATGTCTATAGTCATATTCACATATATGTATGTGAGTGTATTTTTCCAATACATACAAATATTTCCTCCCTTTGTCCTCCGAAAGAGCCTAGAAGCAATGATATCTTAGTAGCAATGAGCATACCTAACACTCAGATATTGGTTCTAAATATCATTTTCCACTAAAAGGAACCAGGGTTCCTTGGAAAAGCAACTGAATAACAGGGCTGGGGCACAGAAAATCAAAGATGAGTCTAGAACAATCTTATTCTACCTGACAGAAAGTGCTTAAAGAATGACAAAAACCTATCAAAAGGACAAAAGGGCCAGCCTGGGGGGGTTCTCTTCAATGCCAAGTCTGGGAAAATTTAAGCATCAAAATAAATGATGATAATGAACTGTATGTAACCTTTTGAGGAAAATATGAATCATGAGTCCATTCTGACATGAATGAATGAATGAGGGAAAAGGAAAGCTTCTAATGTTGGAGGAATTTTTTTTCAAACACCATTTGGCAACCATCATAGTGATAATTAATTAAAAATTGTCAATGGATGCTAAATCCAATAAAGGCTTAATGAGAAACTGTACATTTACATAGGCTCAAAGTATCTCCTGATAAGATATTTATTCATTACTTATTAATTAATAACTAACACTGACATATTAATAAGTCTAACAAACTTGTTAACTTTATAATGGAGAAATGCAGATACCACCTAGACCAAAGGAGAGAGGTCAGCATCACCGGTCATGGGACAAATCAACATCACGATCCTCCTGAAATGATGCCCTGAGAACACAGTACCACATCTGGGGTATATGCCAAAAATGGATAAATGATGAGAAAATATCAGACAACCCAAACTGAAAAATAATCTCCAAGTAACTACCCCGTACACTTAAAAATAAATGTCAAAGACACAAAAGAAAAGATTAAGGAACCATTCCAGATTCAATGTCACAAATGCGACAACCAAATACAACACACAATCCTGGACTGGATTTTGAACCTACAGAGGATATTGTAAAAATCAGAACAATTTTAATAGGGTCTGTGAATTCAATCATAATATGGACCGATGTTAATCCCCTGATTTTGACAGTCATACTATAGTTATGTAAGAGAGTATCCACCTGTTTTGAAAAAATATATATAGAAATATAAAGAATAATGGGGTACTGTGTCTACAACTTATTTTCCAATGGTTCAGACATATTAATTGAATCTGGGGAATCTTAAGTAAAAGGTTTATGGGAACTCTGAATACAATTTCTATGATTTCTATAAAAATTTAAAATATTTCAAGATAAAATTTTTTTCATGTTCAGAGTACTCCTGTCTAGGTAGACAATAAATTGTTATCAATTTTCTACCTGATGATTCAATCAGTACTGAATTCATTTCCATAAAGAATAATTACATCTATTTAAAAAGATGTACTTCTCCTCCCCTATATATGCCATTAATGACATGAAACCCTAAGGAAAAGGAAAGGGTGATAACAAAAAGAGGAATAACTCAGTATCTTTCACCAGTTAACTTTACAATTTAGTAGGAATAAATATATTAAAGCTATCCAGTATCCTCTGTTGAATAACTGTCCTGTAGGAATTAACTTGCACATGTCTACATGTCTAATTATATAGCTTTATTTTTAACAAATAAGGTTACTTCAAAATGATTTTTTTTCCTTAAAAATCTATGTTGTTTTCTTAATCACTGTTTCTATTCATTAACTCAATAGTCTACTTGCTCAACATTCCCTCTGAATTTATTAGGAATCTGCATCGGTGTACTGCCAATATTCCTTGCAGTAAATCAGGAACTGCCCATTTTCATTTGTCTTGAACTCATCCCTATTCTCTATGGCATCTAAAAGATTACTGCTATTCTTTAGAACTCTGAAATTCTTTAAACTCATTTGAAGTATGTAATCCCCAAAAGGCTCTAATTCTCTATCAGCCATGATCATTCTTCTCGCTAAAGAATACCTGACTAACAAGACCTCAGTAGTTCTGTTTTTTCTGATGTTCTTCCTTTTCTGGTGTTCAAACCAATTTTAAAATCCTTTTGTACTAATCTTGGCATGCTACAAGAAAACCATTCTTCATAGGTAGCTCACCCTTGAGATCTATCTTCCCTTCTAAATGTCCTCTGTTGCCTCTGGGCTCAGAGAGCTAGCTAACCAAATGGAGTTTTTTTTTTTTTTTTTTTTTTAAAGATTTTATTTATTTGACAGAGAGAAACATAGCCAGAGAGGGAACACAAGCAGGGTGAGGGAGAGAAGGAGAAGCAGGCCTCCTGCCGAGCAGGGAGCCCGATGTGGGACTCGATCCCCGGTCTCCGGGATCATGACCTGAGCCGAAGGCAGTCGCCCAACCAACTGAGCCACCCAGGCGCCCCCCAAATGGAGTTTTTAATCAACTCCTTCCTATTAAGATGATCAGAGATGTCTTTTTTCTAAACATCTTTTAGATGTTATTGTTTGTTCTACCGATAAGTCTCTCATTCAGAAAGTCATCATTTTTATAGTTTCCAGTTATGGCTCATATTTATCGTTTCTCTGGCCTCAACAAAGTGTGTCTGGCAAGTCTCAGCACTCTCTGTAGTTCCACTGCCACTAGTTATTCTTTATTATTCAAAATTCAGAGTAGAAACTCAGCTTCCAGCAATCAGGCACATGTGTGAAATCCCCCATCACTATTACATCTTATCTCTAGATATAGACTTTGCAGACTGAATTGGCAAAGCTGGTCTTCCACACTGCCCTGCAGGTCAGTCATATACTCCTGTAATAATGCGTTCTTTTCATTTCAACTTGATTCCAATTCAAATCTCCCTACTATTGTGTACAGCCCGCAGGGTTGTAAGTTTCTACAAAATTAGGTTCTTTACTTTCCTTATCCCCTTTAATAGAGCCACGTCTTTTTAATTAAGTGTATTATTCTGTTGTTATATCCCAAACATAAAATCAATCTAAATTTTATGGACCTCATTTATAGTCACAGAAATTCTTTCAGAATTCTTATGCTTTTAAATAAGCTGAGGAAAATGAAAGTGGCAAGTTAATACCTAGGCAGTAAGAAAGAAGAAAGAGAATTAAAAATCATGGTGCCTAGAAATTGAAAAAGGCTTCTCTTTTTTATCTGGCTTTTTAAAAAAATTTTAAATTTAATTAATCTCTTTTCTTTTCTTTCCTTTTATTTATTTTTCAAGTAGGCTCCATGACCAGAATGGAGCCCAAAGTGGGGTTTGAATCCACAATCCTGAGTTCAAGACCTGAGTTGAGACCAAGAGGCAGATGCTTAACTGAGTCACCTAGGCACCCCTTATTTGGCTTTTTTTAACCTAAGAAGAAAGTCTCATGGAAAAAGACAAGAAGGACCCATGATATAATGGCTATATACTAGCCATTAAAGAAGCATAAGAAGTTTGTTATATCTGAATGGATCAATTAAAATTATAAGGATCTCCTCCACTACTCCCAAAATAGCCCGCCTACAGTTAAATTTCTAAAAAATAAATGCAGGTATAGGCCAAAATGCCAAATAATTAATCATGGCTACTTTGACATATACCTTAGGGAATTGCTGCTAGAAAACACAGACTCCTATAAAGTTAAAAAATCAGACACAACACAAAGAGAGTACAAAAACCTAAAAACTAGTGATACTCAGTGATTACAAAAATTGATCTTTATGAATATTACACTATATTTTAAAATTTGTTTCCAGGCGGCGCCTGGGTGGCTCAGTTGGTTAAGCCACTGCCTTCGGCTCAGGTCATGATCCCGGAGACCCGGGATCGAGCCCCACATCGGGCTTCCTGCTCAGCAGGAAGCCTGCTTCTCCCTCTCTCACTCCCCATGCTTGTGTTCCCTCTCTAGCTGTGTTTCTCTCTGTCAAATAAATAAAATCTTTAAAAAAAAAAAAAATTTGTTTCCAAATCAAGATAGTTCATCCAGATGCTGATGATAACTAACTTAATAATTTTGTAAAGAATGCTGAAGTGATTTATAGGAGTTTCCTATGATTTTTTATTTCCCTGCTTTGCTTGAAATACAAAGGTGGTATACACACTTTCTTGAATTATAACTTTCTTAAACATCAAAAAAAATTATTTTTTTCTAGTAAAAAATCTGAAATGGAAAACTTCCATTATACTTATTCAGTGCTATAGGGCAAATAATATTAAACACAATAAATGCCAAAAGTCCTATTAATCACAGAGACTTTCCCATTTACCATTTCCCTCCCCAGAGTAAATTTAAATAGTTCTTACCTAATTCATAGAGATGCCCATCTACATGAACTAATGCAATAAAATGAAGATCTACTTTTTCATCTATACTTGGTGCCTGAAACAGGAGGGAAAAATACATGTTACTCATGTAAGCAGTCAAATCAATGAAGTATATGTAAACACATACAATTATGAAATGACATGAGAGAACATTTATCTAATATAATTCAAAGTTTATTAATCTTTGATATGGTAGACAAAGAATGAACACCACCACATTTATGACAATGTCCTCACCCACCAACCAGGAAAACATCGACTAAAAACACATCTTTCTTAACCTCAACTGATTTAAAAATCTTCAATACTGTTCAACCTTGGAAGCCCTGGTGCCTAGCACAATGCCTGGTACTTAGTAGATGCACAATGCGTACTTGCTAAATGAAATAAATGCATGAACTCATTTGTCTAATTTTTGATATTTGAAATAAGAAAGTTTAAAAAATTAACAGCATAAAGAGTTAAACTCTTTTCAAGCTAAATTTTAAGACATCAAGAAAGTGAATTCTTAATGATTTGTACTTGATAATCTTTTTTGAACAATGTAATATAGTCTTAAAATAAAGTAAGTCTCAAAAAAAAAAGAATAAAGTAAGTCTCATTGTTCATTTTAGATTCAAAAAGTTAGAAAATGAATAAAATGCAAGAAACTATCCCAAAAGAGTAAAGGGGGGAAGATAAAAAAAAAAAGTACAATTAACTGTAACCCAGGATTTTTTTTGCCTGCTTTCTTCGTGAACTACTTGAAATTAAAATTACACCTAGCTTGTTTTTATTTTTGTTTTTTTACTTTGCCAAATTTGATTTGCATTAAGCAATATCTGCTACGTTTCTTAAAAATGTAAGTTACCCAAAATCAATATATGACTAAATGGCACTATGATATGCAGGAAGCTGCACAGTTAACACTGTGTGTTAGCTATATATCAAATCTTAAATGGTTTGAAATAAAATACAATCACTGTTAAATGCAAGTACAAATTTTAGAGGCAAGCATTTTAAAGAGGCATAAGTCATATCACATCTCATATTAATATCCTGTAACACAATGGTGTTAGAAATATAAAGTTTATACTTTTTTCACCATCAGATAATTTCATAATTTTTAAGTATTTTTTAAAAATAATTTTAAGAAGTTTTCAGATGCAAAAAGTTGAAAGCGACAGAATGAACAATACTATTTTGGATTTACTAAATGTTTCTAAAATATGTACAGATAGGGCACCTGGGTGGCTCAGTTGGTTAAGCGACTGCCTTCGGCTCAGGTCATGATCCCGGAGTCCCGGGATCGAGCCCAGCATCAGGCTCCCTGTTCAGCGGGAAGCCTGCTTCTTCTCCCTCTCTCACTCCCCCAGCTTGTGTTCCCTCTCTAGCTGTGCTTCTCTCTGTCAAATAAATAAATAAAATCTTAAAAACAAAACAAAATAAAACAAAACCATGTACAGGTAAAGTGACTCATCTAATCTCACATTATTCTTCAGAAATTATTTCCCTCCATTTATGATTGGGAGAATTTCAAAATAACATTAATGTGGCAAACTAGCTCTTCCTAACTTCAGTTGAAAATGAAAGACTTCCATTGTTGGTAGGAATCAAAAAGATCTACTTTTGCTGGTGCTCCAGTAGTGGACTCCTTCCCCTCGCAGCCCAACCTGCAGTAGCCCCTAAGGGAACAGGGGACTGCCACTAGGTTCTGAGGCAGTTGTTTCCGTCTTTGGACAGTTTTGCTGGAGTTATCCTTCACACTGAGACTAATGTATGTCTCCCAGTATTTTCCATTATCTTAGAAAAAGTCTAATTCCTCTTGAACATGATATTTCTTCAAATATTTAAAGATAGTGATAATGAGTTCCCTTACTTTCCTGGTCAGAGAATCAAAAAATATTAGTGATTGCTCAACTCCAATATCTTCATTTTACTAATGACCTGAAGATAATCCAATTTTTTTAAGGATAAACCTAGGCAATTCTACAAACTATAAATTCAATCTGTAACAAAAAATACTAGAAATGTTTTTTTACCCAACTAGAAAAGAGTTTTGTTTACTCGTTTTAAGACAATTCTCCAACAAGATATCAAGTATTTTAATTTTTTTGAGCTACTACATTTTCAAAAATTGTAAACTATTTTAACACCATCTCTTCTTAAGAATAATATACCTTATAGCTTCTATTTTTCATGTTTTGTCAGTAAACAGAACCATGCTAGAGGAAAAAGGAGTACAAGTGGGGTCAGAGATCTGAATATATACTGGACACTGTGTACAATGGATTTTTTAAAATCTGTTTTAAAGTTTATATGAAATGCATGAAAGTATTGTGTAAGTTGTTAAGTGCTATAAAAGCATTATGTAATGTTACAATATTAATACTACATAATGCAAAAATAATAAATCACTAATGCTAGTGACTCATAATGGTGAGTAACTATACCTTTTATTCAAAAGTACATCCTAAAAATATAAAACTCTAAGAGGGGCATGAAAAGCCTTCAAACTATTTCTATAAAAGGAAAGTAAAGCCCAAAACTTCTAAGGCTTCCACAGAACCTCAGTACTTATTGGGATCCTTTCCCTTTGATCAACTTCATTAGTCTGAGAGTCTCAAACTTGCAATTACCCAAATGCTTAAAAATTGTTCCACTTAAAACAAGAACAATAAATAAGAGGCAAAGTCTGTCTTCAATTTCAAAACATGACCAAGAAGGCAGAAACCAGAAACTATAGACTGGATAATGTTGCCTATGTTTATTTTTATATATTATTTTTTACAAGTTCTCTAATTTATTATACAACACATATTATTATCTCTGACAATTAAAAATATGATAAATCAATTAGAGAGAAAGTAATGAAATGCTAAATAGAAATTCCAAATTGTTGAAAATAATAGTTTAAACTTAATTTTTACTTGTATGCACTTAATACACACCAGGCATTGGCACTGTTTTAAGTGCCTTAAACATACTGACCAACTAATCATCATATAAAGTCTTTGAGACAGGTATTATATTCATTTATTCTCAAGAAAACTGTTCAACAGCTAGTAAGTGATGGAAACTGGTTTCAAACTCAGGTGGGGTAGTTCTAGAATCCATGCTATGCTATGACAATACTTATGAAGCTATAAAGCAACAGAATGAATATGGAGAGCAAAGATCAAAATTATGTAAAATCTTATAAAACTGGATATACCAATTTTATGATATGTTCACTTATATTTAGAACATTTTAAAAGTACAAAAGAATCAGTCGTATTTAGAATCAATTATGCCCAAGACAGAATTTACAAAATTAGGGTTTTATTCTGACCATATAATTTCCTTTTATGTCCTACTATGCCAAACAGTGTATGGCACAGTAGGGAAACAACAAATATTAAATTGATAAATGAACAAAAATGGCAAATGCACGTTGTGATCCAATGAGGAAAATGAAATAGACAGCGGTTTATTGATTGATACTCAGCATAAATGAAAGGCTATTTTGATGACCATACTGACATTTGATGGAAACAGATATTTAGGGAAACATGTCAAGACTCTACTTCACAGTTTGAGTCTAGCTCGAAGAGTAAATAAGGGGAAAGAAAGAATGTTTCACACCAACTTTTAATTTTTTTAGCATTAAATGTATGAGGAATCAGACTTCCTCAGTTATGATGATTTCCAGAAGCATAAATTTTCTTATAAATGGATAACATACACCAAATCTTTCAGATATAGCATTTCTAGGGAGGCTCTGCCAAACCACAGTCATTGCTATTAACGATATAAAACATCAGAAGGAAAAGAGCTGGAGTTGCCTAATCCTACAGCTTATTTCAATCATAAGAATTATTACAATTCCATCATCAACCTCAACATTTAAGATAATTGGCAAAATTATAAGAACAAATGTACTTTTTAATAGTTTGTTAATATTATCAACCTAAGAAGGAGAAATCATAAAATTTGTGGGAAGCAATTCACAAGGAGAAAATCTTCACCTCCTGCTTGAAAAAAGATCTTTAGAAATTGAATAGGCAGGGGAGATTGGATCAAGATTAAACCAAGTACCTGAGACACCTCAGGGAATAAAATAGCTTAGATGAAACACCCTACACCATGAAGGATTAGGTTAAGGATAGAGTAAGTAAAGTGACCCCAGAGCATGACAAGAGACTACAGTCATGTTCAGAAACAAGAAAAAAATAAAGAGATGGCAAAGAACTCAGAAGGTACACAGCATTTGTTGACCTGGGTCAACTAAATGAAATCAGAGAGATGAAAGTTAAGAGAGTACATATTCACTTTAGCAACAGACAGGAACTTAAACATTATCATGAATGTCCATCAGTACTCATCAAAAGGCAGGCATCCTTATGCTGGCAGGATATGGAGTGGGAAGATGAATGTTCACGGACGCAGTGGTGGAAGTCAAGCTAGACTGCAGAGCATAGAGGTATGCTTGCAGTCTTATTGGGGGCGGGGGAAAGCTAATGTTTGGGTGAAAAAAGAGAAAAGCACTTTGAAGACTGAAGAAGTATAAGGAAAAAAATGGACTATCCTTGTCACTGGAAGAAGAGATGGAAGATTGACTACACTTACAACAGAATGGAGACCCATAGATGGTAGGCGTAAGAAGGGTCGCCAGCGACGAAGACGGAGAGATGGACTGGTAGCCTTTGCAGGGCCTACATGGTTACGTTTGACCCAGGGCAGGGATGCATGGTGACACAATGATGAGGCCTTCGTTCTGCAGTGGCTAGAATGAGGCTGTGATGAGGATGGCGAGGAGGACTACATAATTAAAAAAGAGAACATTTTACTTAGACCACGTTACTGGGCGATTATTTTTTCTTAAAAGCAACGTATGGTCATACTTGTCTTTATAGGGTCTAGTACTTTTAATCAACCATAATCTAGAAAAGGATCATATGTGAATGTTGATTAAAACTGCATAAAGTGGAAATACATATCTAAGGTATAAGGTTGTATGTCATAGCTTCTGTAAGGATACATCTAAAATATTTACCTATTCTCATTTGTGTAGCACAGACTCATGGAATTATTTAAAATTATTTAAAAGTCACTAAAATGGAATTATCACATCAAATTGTTTAAAAAACATGAACACACACACAGAACATACAACATGTAACACATACAAAACACACAGAATACTATGTAGAAGAAAATAATATGGCGATAGGCACTGGTGAAAAGAAGCCTTTAACGGGAATAAGCTCTAGTGGGTAAAAAAAAAAAAAAAAAACCTTTAAAATATAAAGAGGAGTAAAGCAAACTCCTCTGAAGCTGATGACCTGCATAAAGTATCCTCTTAACATAGGTTGACAAGTCAAATGGAAACTCTCAAAGCCTATTAGCCATCTTTTACTAATCAATAGTGCTTGTTAAAATATGTACCACTTATTTTGTCCGGGGCACTCTTTTAAGCACTTTACATTATCAACTCATTTAATCTCCCAGTAACCCATGAGATAGATACCATAGTCCCATTTTACAAATGAGAAATCAGAACACATAGAGGCTAATTAATATAACTCAGGCCATTGTACTAGCAAGTGGCAGGGATAAGATTCACACACAGGAAATCTGCTTCTAGAATTCATTGTGTAGAACCACCTTGATGTATAGCCTAATTTTCCAAGAGTAAGATTTTAGAACCAATAGACCAGATTCTACTGAGTACAATCCTCTCAAAATGAGAAATTTTGAGAATCACACTTTCAGACATAATTATACCACAAAGGTTGAATCTGGCCCAACAGTTTTCCACAAGCACATGCTTACAATAAGTAACTTAATGATAATCCAAATGATAATTTTATTATTGCTACTTCCAGTAAATATTATCAGTACATGAAATAAAAATTTAAGGCAATGTGAAAAAATTATAATCATTTATAACCATAGTGAGAAGCATCAATAACAGTAGTGTTATAAGTCCTTGGGAAGCAAAATGATCACTAACCATGACCTATTCTCTTTAGGAAAATGAAGGGTTTTTCCCTGAATGATTTCTAGGACTCTCAACCCTGAAAATTCTGTGATCCTACTTAGTATTTTTAATCTACGTTAACAGTACACTAACCTAAAATAAAGCTACCACTGCAATAAGGGTTTAAAAAAACACGTTTGAGGGGCGCCTGGGTGGCTCAGTTGGTTAAGCGACTGCCTTTGGCTCAGGTCATGATCCCAGAGACCCGGGATCGAGCCCCGCATCGGGCTCCCTGCTCGGCAGGAAGCCTGCTTCTCCCTCTCTCACTCCGCTTGCTTGTGGTCCCTCTCTGGCTATGTTTCTCTCTGTCAAATAAATAAAATCTTTAAAAAAATAAAATAAAAAAAAAATAAAAAAAACACGTTTGTGAACACTGTAGTGGCTCTTAGTGAGAACCAGTCAACCAGAAATATATAAATAAATCCTCTTGGCTCTAAACAGAAATAAATGATCTGCTCTCACAGACAGATGAGAACATCAGAATATGAATATTGTCATATTCAATCTGATTACGTTAAAACAGAAGAAAAGGAAGGAGGGAATGGGGAAAAGAAGAAAAATGGGTGAAGAGGGAAAAGAAACGGAGGAAAGAAAGGGAAGGAGAGATGACTAGTGAGCAGCGGAACACAACAACAATCTTCCAAGCAAGAGGGAGAGATTACTAAGGCTAGAAGTAGAACTGAAAGAATGTGTATGGTTTGGGGAGGTGAAATGGGAAAAGGGATTCCTGGCAAAGAATTCAGTGTGAGAAAAAGAACAGAAAATAGGGGCAAGGAAGACAATATTCACAGAACTCAAGAGCTGGCCTGTTACATTTCCAAGGATGCTGGAAGAACACTTGAGACACCTGGGTCAGAGAAAGGGACTTGACTTCTAGCACAACCAGGAGCATGACCATCTATAGACTTGCATGATCTCATGGGAGGGCGATACGGAAGGCCTAAACAGATGGCTGCACACAGGACAGCTGCATTCCAGGAGAGGGACACTGAGTCTGGAGAAACATGTTTTAGAGCAAGAAGCAAAGCAGACCTTACCTAATCCCTCACAGTTGCTTATTGGGAGAATAGCAGTTTTATATACTTAGTAAAATTGCCTTGTTTTTTGTTGCCATTTTTGAAAAACTTTTTAAGAACTTAAAAAAAAATTCAAGCTTAGGGGCGCCTGGGTGGCTCAGTTAGTTAAGTGACTGCCTTTGGCTCAGGTCATGGTCCCGGAGATCCGGGATCGAGTCCCACATTGGGCTCCCTGCTCGGCAGGAAGCCTGCTTCTCCCTCTCTCACTCCCCTTGCTTGTGTTCCCTCTCTGGCTGTGTTTCTCTCTGTCAAATAAATAAAATATTTAAAAAAATAAAAATAAAAATTCAAGCTTATAAAGTATAGTTGCAAAAACGAAAACTGCACAGAAAACACTGAAATCTTGGCCCATGACATCCTACCCCCCCATTCACTTTGTCCTCTGCATTTATGCTCTCTTTCTACATAATTTTTTTTTCCTGAACCATTTGGGGGTTTAGGGTAAGTTACATCAACCATAGTCTTTTACTGCTAAATACTTCAGTATTTCCTCAAACTAAGAGAATTCTCTTACATAACAGCAGTGTAGTTATCACCTTCATAATTTTACATTGCTATAATGTCTAGTCTACCCACATTTTAATTTGCTAGTTGATCTATTCATTTCTTTCAGAGCATTTTCCCTGGTCATCTAATCTAGAAACAGGTACACTGAATTACTTGTCATGTGTTTTCACTATCCTTTAAGCTGGAATATTTCCAACAGCATTTCCTTGTCTTTTATAACATCAACATTTCAAATATAGTCTTCAGCCCCCATTTTTTAAATAAACAATCTTCTACATAAAAAATCATGCTATGAATACATACACTTATTTCTTTCTAACCCACATGCTCTTTTCTTTCTTCTTCTTGCCTTACTGCCAAGATCTTTAGTACAGTAATGAATTTCATTGTTTCTGCTTTTTATCTTTATTATTTCTTTCTTCTGTTTGATTTGGGTTTAATTTGCTCTTCTTTTACTACCTTAACGTAAACTGTTAGATCACTGACTTGAAGCCTCTTTTCTTTTCTACTATAAGCATTTAATACTATGAATTTCTCTTGAATCCTTGCCTTTTCTTTTCTACTGTAAGCATTTAGTGCTATAGATTTCTCTGTAACTCTTGTTTATAGCATTTAATGTTAAATATTTCTAATTCCTGCTTTACCTGAAACCTGTATATTTTGATTTTTTAAAAATCTTATTCAATTTAAAATATTTTCTCATTTCCTTTGTGACTTCTTCCTCTTTGACCCATGAACTATTTAAAAGTATACTGTTTCACTTCTAAATAATTTGGAAATTTTCCAGATACTTTTTATTACTGATTTCTAATTTAATTCTATTAATCTAGAAAACATTCACTGTATGATTTCAACTTAAAAGCCTCTGTCTTCGGCTCAGGTCATGATCTCAGGGTCCTGGGATGGAGGCCGCATTAGGCTCTCTGCTCAGCAGGGAGCCTGCTTCCTCCTCTCTCTCTGCCTGCCTCTCTGCCTACTTGTGATCTCTCTGTCAAATAAATAAAATCTTAAAAAACAAAAAAAACAAAAAAACCTGATTTTGTTTATTTACTTGACAGAAACACAGCCAGAGAGGGAACACAAGCAGGGAGAGTGAGAGAGGGAGAAGCAGGCTTCCCACAGAGCAGGGAGCCCAACGCAGGGCTCCATCCTGGGTCCCTGGGATCATAACCTGAGCCGAAGGCAGTCGCTTAACCAACTGAGCCACCCAGGCGCCCTGATTTCAACTTCTAAGAAAATTGTTAACTTCCTGATCCAGGATATAGTGTATCTGGTGAACACTCCATGTGTATTTATTTATTTATTTATTTATTTATTTATTTATTTAAAGATTTTATTTATTTATTTGACAGAGAGAATCACAGCCAGAGAGGGAACACAAGCAGGGGGAGTGAGAGAGGGAGAAGCAGGCTCCCCGCTGAGCAGGAAGCCTGATGCGGGGCTTGATCCTGGGTCTCCAGGATCATGACCTGAGCCGAAGGCAGTCATCCAACCAATTGAGCCACCCAGGTGCCCCAACCATGTGTATTTAAAAGAAGGTATATTAAGCTGTTTTGGGGATGGAATATTCATAAATGTTAATAAGACCAAGTTGTTTAACAATGTTGTGAAGGTCTTCTATGTTACGGTCTTAGTAATTTTCTGGGTCTACTTGTTCTACTGATTACTAAGAAGGCTGCTGAAATATCCAACTGTATTTGTGCATTTGTCTACTTCTCCCTTTGGTTTTCTCAGTGTTTGCCTCATATATTCAGAAGCTCTATCTTCAGCCATATACACAAACTTTATGTCTTGTCTTATTGGTGACTTGATATCTTTATCCTTAGAATGTCCTTCTTTATCACTGTTAAATATTCCTGGTTCTGATGTCTACTTCATCTAATTTCAATATAATTATTCTAGCTTTCTTCTGATTGGTGTTTGCATTGTATATCTTTTCCCATTAATTTTTTTCAGTTCTGGTAGAGAAATCCAAAATAGCTAAAAATTATGTATTTCACTAAAATTATTAAAAACATCAACATGTGCCAGGACTTTAACATTGAACCTGTACCCCTCTGCTGTGTGGGTAATGCCACCATATAATGTGGCTACATACAGAACACTTCACATGTAATATAAATCTATTCTTTATTACATGATTGGAAACGCCTAGAAGAGATCTTTCAGAACCCTAGGCACTTTAAAAGCAGAGTAAATATTTTGCTCTTTACAAAAAACTCTTGGGAATTTAATAAATTATTATTGCATTAAAGAATTAGGTATAGGGGCGCCTGGGAGGCTCAGCTGGTTAAGTGACTGCCTTCGGCTCAGGTCATGGTCCCGGAGTCGGGGATCGAGCTCCGCATCAGGGTCCCTGCTTGGCGGGAAGCCTGCTTCTCCCTCTCTCACTCCCCTTGCTTGTGTTCCATCTCTAGCTGTGCTTCTCTCTGTCAAATAAATAAATAAAATCTTAAAAAAAAAAAAAGAATTAGGTATAAACATTCATTTTAAGAGATTTTTAAGCATTCTCATTCTGACTTAAATCCTCTCAGTTAAAAACAAAATACCACAAAATAAAATAAAATATAGACAGAGTGAGTTTATCAGGACAATGTTGGGGTTTTTGAATATTCAGAAGCAGGACTTAGTTGACTTGACCGAAGCATTCAACTAGTGACTGTCAAAGCCAGAGGCAGAACACAGGACTCCTGGCTCTAAATTCAGTATTTTCATTACATACAAAGCCACTCACCCATCAACTGTTAATTAATTTAACTGATTCACAGAAGTAAATCTATTCCTATCTTTATCTGTATTCTCCAAACACAAATGAAGAATTTGTTTTCCAAAACTTATAATTAGGTCAGAAAAAAACAAACAAAAAAACCCCAAAACAAAACACCCCTGTCCTACAAGGCCAAATTACTTTTCCTTCACAAGTAATGTGCACATCACTCCTCAAACGATTTAATAACAAAAAAAAATTAGAAACACCACGAAGGCTAAAAAGAAATGATCTAAACATTTAATAAAAAGGTAGAGTGTGTCCTTTTAAAAAGTAAAATTACCTTCTTTCAAGTAATGTACATGTCTCTGTGTGTAGGAAAAATGAAGACTACTCTTTAAACTGTTTAACATTAACCAGGAAATTAGAAACACTGTAAAAGTTAAAAAGAAATAATACAGACATTTTTTTAAAAGGGGGCAGAGGGTCTGCCTAAAAGAACTTGTCTATTAAGAAATCAAGGTTTGGTAGGTTATTTAAGTGCTCAAATCTGAATTATTCTAAAATGCTAAAATAAACTATGTAGATTTTGACTTACACCCAAAACATCTCATTTTAATGGGCATCCTGTTATTAAGAAAAATATCATTATAACCATGTAATTTTCTGAACATGAAGGGATCATTAGCTGGTAGATACTTAAAATAATTACTGTTTTCTGTAATACACATAATATAATCAAAAGACTATGGTTGGTTTGTGGGTAAGATTTTATGATTAATATAAGGAAAAAATTACCAAGGGCTAACTTAGATATAGAGGTAACAAAGAATAAAGTATTCAGCATAACCCTAAGTGGACATTTATAATGCATTACATATTTGCATTACTTTATTAGCTGTAGAAATAAGTCAATCAGAGAAAGTTTCACTTATGTGGAATTTAAGAAACAAAACAGAGAAGCGAAGGGGAAAGGAGGTAAAATAAAACAAGAAATCAGAGAGGGAGACAAACCATAAGAGACTCTTAATTATAGGAAACAAACTGAAAGTTGCTGGGGGGGAGGGGCAGGTGAATGGGGTCACTTAGTGATGGACATTAAGGAGGTCATGTGATATAATGAGCACTGGGTGTTACATAAGACTGCTGAGTCACTAAACTCTACCTCTGAAATAAATAATATACTATATGTTAATTAACTGAATATAAATAAAAATTATTGGCTGTATTTAACTTTACTTTTAGGACAAAAACAAAACTTTAAAATTGAAAATCCTCCCTTTCTTCTTTTCTGTGTTAACAGTTTTTACTTATGTACACATTCTGTGGCCTTGACAGCATTGGTCACTTTCTAGCTGTATGACTTTGAACAAGTTATTTCTCAGATTTCCACCTATAAAATGGGGTAACACAGATAGATCTTAAGGAATTTAGAGAATTAGTATAGTACATCTATACTAATCATTAAAATAAGATGGTGGCTGCCTGGGTGGCTCAGTGGGTTAAAGCCTCTGCCTTTGGCTCAGGTCATTATCTCAGGGTCCTGGGATGGAGGCCCACATCAGGCTCTTGCTCAGCAGGGAGCCTGCTTCCTCTTTTCTCTCCACCTGCTTCTCTGCCTACTTGTGATCTCTCTCTGTCAAATAAGTAAATAAAAAAAATCTTAAAAAAAATTTTTAAAAATAAAATAAAATAAGATGGCAAACACACTTTCAAAAGCAGTGAGAATTAAGAAGATGAGAATAGTTGGAAGCTACCAAGCACCTCAATTTCTATTTGTACTCACCCATAAATGACACTAGAGTTACAAAGAAAACTTCCTCAGTTGACACTGTGGCACCCAAAATGATGCCTCATTCCAAACATCCCCAGTCACCTCCCAGTGAGAATATTTTGGCTTTAGAACCTACATTTGTGCATCTATAGTAGACAACAATGTCCACTTTCTTCACAGTATCTCCTTCTCTTCCCAGGGTAAGAATTGGAATAAAATATTGAAAAAAAAATGAAGTTGAACTTCTAAAAATAATTTGTTTCTCATTATATGAATATTAGAAATCATGATTCCTTTTATTGACCTGTTGATAAAATATGTACTTGATCACAATCAAACTTAACAGTTATTCCTGAATGTGTATGTCCTTTCAGATGTTTGAAATATCACTGAGTCTAAAAAATGGCACACAGACAGAAAAAGAATTCGGAACTTCTCTAGGGCTGCCAAGTGCTATGAAAAAAAGTAAAATAAAAATGTGTGTATATACATGTATGAGAACATGTGTGTACAAGCATGAGAATATGTACGCATATATAAAATGTGAAAACTTTTTAACCTAGAGTTTAAAGTTGAAATTATAAATTAATTCTACATGGATTTCTATAGATTTTTTAGCAACTATCCATACAATACATTGGATTAGACTAAATGTAAGGTCCAAATTTAAAATAGGAAAGTAAAACCAGATTCATGCAGAAGATGCAAACTTTCCTACAGAGTATCCATGTTTAGTTGGCAAAGCAGTCGAAGTGAAACATGGGCTAGATATCAAAATACACAAAATACCATTACACAGTCCATGGAAAATCTGGATGATGGCAAATTTATTCATTTTGCTCACCTTATAAATCAAGATGCCCACATTTAAGAATGTCTTAAAAGACTTTTCCTCTACTGGTTTTAACAACTGTGTTTTCTCACTTCAACTTATAATTATCCACATCAGAAATTATATTTAATGAATTATATCTGTACATGTCACATTAAATTCAACCTTACCATTGTTAAGCTGGCCAAACAAATTCCCAGAAACTTTTTTTTTTTTTTGCAAGTGAGAATAGGTTCTCATTTCATTTACAAATGAAAAGACCTTAAATCCTAGCATTATCCTCTGTTTTGGAAAGTTGTGGTTTAAAACAAAACAAAAGGTAATACCTTACCATCCCCAAACCTAACCTTGACTCTGTTTATTGCTGAAGACGATTTTTACACAGAGTGGTTATGGCCAGTCAGATCTGAAAGAGTATGCTCGAGTTCAGTCTAAGAATTTTCCTTTAAAATAATAGCTTAATATCTCTATTTCCCAAACTCTCAGATTGTCAAAAAATAACAAATAAATAAGATAATGAAGAAAAAAAGGAATATCTTGATCTATTTTAGGACAAAGTACTTGTTAACCTAAGAAGGGGGGAGAAAAAGCATAAACAGGATAGAGTAGTAATTACATTTCTTACCTTCAACGACTAATTTAATCTATCTATAAATAATTTTTAGTATAGTAAAGAACTTATTACATGCTTGGAAACAGTGTTGGTGTTTGAATATTACTCAGCCATCAAAAAGAACGAAATCATGCCATGTGGATGGAACTAGAGTATTTATGCTAAGCGAAATAAGTCAGTCAGAGAAAGACAAGTACCATATGATTTCACTCATATGTATAATTTAAGAAATAAAACACAGAAACATGGGGGAAGGGAAGGAAAAATAAAATAAGATAAAAACAGAGAGGGAGGCAAACCGTAAGAGACTCTTGACTACAGGGAGCAAACTGAGGGTTGCTGGAGGGGAGGTAGGTGGGCAGATAGGGTAAGTAGGTGTTGGGCATTAAGGAGGGCACTTGATCATAATGAGCACTGGGTATATATGCAACTGATGAACTACTAAATTCTGCCCCCGAAACTAATAATACACTATATGTTAACTAAATTGAATTTAAATTTAAAAAAATTGAGGAATGAAAAGAACCATTCCAATAACATTGTCCCAACTATGACTAATTCTAATTTGTACTCCCTCCCTCAAACTCAGATCCCCCACTCAATTTTACAAATACTTTTGAAACATGCCTCTATCTGGGAAATGATATGTAGAAGAAATGACAACAATAAAAAAAGAAGAGATGGAGGCAAAATATAAGGAGTTAGGAGTTCCAGAGAACTTCTCAATTTTAAGAATGAAATGAAATGAAGTTGCGCAAAAGATTTACCTTAAGTCTTGTTGGAATGGAATAAAGAAATGAAGGGGAAAAGTAAATGTAGAAAAAAGATCAGAAAGTACAATTTCTGATTTCTTTTTTTTTTTTAAAGATTTTATTTATTTATTGGACAGAAAGAAACACAGCTAGAGAAGTAACACAAGCAGGGGGAGTTTGAGAGGGAGAAGCAGGCTTCCACCAAGCAGGGAGCCCGATGTGGGGCTCAAACCCAGGATTCTGGGATCATGACCTGAGCCAAAGGTAGCCGCTTAATGACTGAGCCACCCAGGCTCCCCCAATTTCTGATTTTCTAACAAAAGTGAACTATACAGCTTAAAAGGCATACTTTCCATCAGAGTTCCATTTATGTCTCCATTTGATTCTTCCAAGAATATTAGGAACTTAAAACTGTACATTATAAAAGAACTAAGTTTCTTCTTAATTGGTTTAGCTTCTTTCAAAGACAGGAAAGAAAAAAAAATTCCTTAAAGAAGAGAAATAAATGTGAATATCTTAATTTATCCTAATTCTAACACAATCAGAATCACTCAAAATTTTACTATAGAGTAAAACAAAGCCATGCAAACTATACTTCTACATAGAATGAAAATGAAACCTGACACTGTTTTTCCCCACTTAACAATCTGTACTGACTGGGCCAAAAAGCAAATTAAATACACACACTCATTTTATCTTTAACTATGTATATATATATGAATACATACTTGAAATCACAAGTTACCCATTGCTTACCTAACAGTCAAATAAACTTCCTCTTATAGGACAACAACACTAACCAAAATATATTATCACATATTTCATCATAAATAAATTACAATTTAATTTCATGACTTAAATTCATTCTATAAACTTTTACTAAAAATCTTTGAAATGTCAATAGCAATCAAACTTATTATTTCCATCATGCTAACATTTAAAACTAGAACTCAACACTGGCAAGAGTTATTTTTGAGGCTATCTCCACTAAAGTGAGAGATCCTTAAAGACACAAACTGTGTCTTATTCATCTTTGTACATCCAGCTCCTTGCACAGTGCTTGGCATTATAGGTGCTCAAACAGTTTATGTGGTTGATCAGATGAAAGAAAGACAATTTTATATTCTGTAACAATCTCAAAAATGTTGATCTCTGTCTCAGTAATTGGACCTATAAGTAGCTATCTTAAAGAACCTAGAATGAATACTTGAATAATGGTATTTAATGAAGTTATAGTTTTAACCTCAAAAACTGAAAATACAAACATCAAAAGTTTAAAAAAAAAATGTAAAGTAAATTATGGTTCATTCACATGACAGTACACAGCCACAAAGGATTTTTTATAAAGAGGTCTTAAGACAAGAAAATGCGTATGATAAAATATAAAGAAAAAAATCCCACAAAATTCTTTGATCTTAACTATTTCATTAATTTTTTGAAGGTTTTATTTATTTATTTATTTGAAACAGAGAGAGAGCATGCGCCCATGCACAAGCAGGGGGAACAGCAGAGGATGTTGCAGAGAGAAAGGGAGAAGCTGATGCCCTGCTGTGCAGGCTCCATCCCAGGACCCTGGGATTGGGACCTGAGCTGAAGGCAGATCTATGCTGAACCAACTGAGCCACCCAGCTGCCCCTTAATTGTTTTAAAGATAAATTTAAAAGATGGGTACCTGGGAGGCATCTGACTCTTGGTTTCAGCTCAGGTTGGGATCTCATGGGTCATGAGATCGAGCCCTGGAATGGGCTCTACACTCAGTATGGAATCTACTTGGGATTCTTCCATTCTCCCTCCACCTCTGCCCCTCTGTCTCTCTCTATCTATCTATCTCTCTAATAAATAAATCTTAGGGGGAAAAAAAAGGATAAATTTTAAAGGGGCATCTGGGTGGCTCCTTCAGTTAAGCTTCCAACTTTCAACTTCAGCACAGGTCATGATCTCAGGGTTGTGAGATCAAGCCACAAGCCAGGCTCCATACTGGGCATGAAGCTTGCTTAAGATTCTCTCTCTCCTGGAATGCCTGGGTGGCTCAGTTTGTTAAGCAACTGCCTTCAGCTCAGGTCATGATCCTGGAGTCCCAGGATCAAGTCCCACATCAGGCTCCCTGCTCAGCAGGGAGTCTGCTTCTCCCTCTAACCCTCCCCCCCTCACACTCTCTCTCATTCTCTCTCAAATAAAAAATTTTTTAAAAAAGAGATTCCTTCTCCCCCTCTCCCTCTACCCTCACCCTGCCTCTCTCTCTTAATAAATAAATAAATAAATAAATAAATAAATAAATAGATAGATTTTAAAGAAAAAATTAGAAATAAATATATATAAATCAAAAAGAATTTTTTGCTACACTTTTCATAGGGTATGCTTATTTAAAACCATAAATAAAACAACAGTGCCAGTTTCTATTACTTTTCATTATTATAAACTTGAATGGAGGATTCTGAGCAGTAAAACAAATTGATTCTTTTGTAAAAAGTTAAATAAACAATAAGTTATCAGAAGATCTCTACTTTTATCTGGACTGGCTCCTAGACTAATATGGACAAATAACAAACTTTAGAAATTGCTTTTTAGATATGCATCAATGAAATAAAAGTACAGTTTAAAGGCAAATTAAATACCTTTTTGGGTTTTTTTTTCTTTTCTTCACATTGGACTTGCAGATTGCTTCCATTACTGTATCACTGATACTTGTTCATAATTTTAAAAACACATAATTTAAGTTCCTCATAGCTCATTGTTCTTTTATCTTAAGTGAAAAATGAAAGCAATTATTTTCAGTATAGGTTAATAAAACATAAGGGAGGTGGGGCTACTGTCTAAGTTTCTGGATTAGCCCAAGTCTGCCTGAGTAGTATCGTGGTGGGATGGTGGGGTGGGGAAAACCATTCAAGTAAACAGACAACTGGTCTATAGTAGCATATTAAGGCCAATCTTCTGAAAACATTATTGTATCTGGATGGTTTGACTTCCTGATCTCTCATTAGGTCTATAAATCTCTACATGCACTAAGGCTCCTGCCTGTCCTACTCCCATGAACATGTTCGGACAGAGCACCAACAACATCAATGACAACTACCAGTGCAATTACATGCTATTACTGGCTCATCTTCCTCTAACTACTTCCTTTAACACCAACATGCCCTGGGGATTTTTGTGTTCCACCACTATTCTCCCTCGATAGAATTCTCAAGGTTCTAACTACTACCTACATACAAAAGATTTCAGGTATCTCCCAAAGCTTTAGGCTCCATATCCAACTTCTACACAGATGACCCATAAACCCACCTTAAACTCTATAGGCTGAAAACTAGACATACCACCTTTGGCGGCTCCCCACTGCCTATAAAATTCAAGCCCCCTCCTTGATCTGGCTCCACCTTATTACTTCTTCTTCTGCCCCATCCTGACCTTACTAGTGCATCATCGTTTGCCACCCATATTCATTTTTTCTGAATGCCTAATAAAATTACCACCTAATATTTATGAAGGTCCCTTACATGCCAGGCACTATTCTGAGCACTTCATATGATTAACTCATCAATCTTCACAGCAATCCCATAGGGTAGATGCTACTATTTCCACTTTACACTGAGGAAGGTATCTTGCCTAAGCTACAAAGTAGTGAAGTCAGCATACAAACCTATATCCTGTGCTCCTTACCTCCGTATATGTAATTTCTCATAAATGCCTACACATGCCAAGCACTGTCCTGGGTATTCAAGGTGAATGGGTCAAACAAGGCCCATGACCACCTGGGGCTTATAGTCTAATAAGTAAACAGAAAAACAAACAAAAAACCTTATTATAAATCATTTAAAAGTTCCAGAAGGAAAATAAATAGGATTTTATGACAGAAAATTCACAGAAGTGGATATACTTAACGGTGATAAAAGAAAAGCCTCTCTGAAAAAATGACTTTTAAGGAGTAACCTCATGGATAAGAAGGTGCCAACTATACAAATAGGAGGGATACAGCCAGAAGAGTGCTGAGTCAATAGAAAGCACAAAGACGGTGTTATAGATTGAACTGCATTCCCCCAAAATGCTTATGTTGAAGCACTGACCCCCAATGTAACTGTATTTGGAGTTAGGGTCTTCAAGGGCATAATTAAGGTTAATAATGTGGGACTCCCATTGGATAGGACTGGTGTCCTTACAAGAAGATACCAGAGATCAATCAATCGACAGACTGACTGAACAATCTCTCTCTCTCTCTCTCTCTCTCCCCCTCTCTCTACAGGCACACAAAGGAAAAGCCACGTGAGGACACAAATATACCCACCTACAAGCCAGGAAGAGAGGCCCACCAGAAACCAACCCTGATGGCACCATGATACTGACTTCTAGCCTCCAGAGCTGTGAGAAAATAAATTTTTCTTTTTATTGCTTAGGCCACTCAGTCTGTGATAGTTTGTTATGGCAGCCCAAGCAAACAAATTCAAATCAGAAAGACTTAGTTGTTTTCCAGGAACTGAAAAAATCCAGTGTACTAGAATATAAAGACAATGGAGATAATAATATGTCAAAAACTCTTAAACCCGCAGATGGCAGATGAACCTGAAATGAGATGATCACAAAAATAGTTATCTCAGGCAAAAGTTTTAAGCTGGTTAATACTGGATTTGTAAATGTATGCTGTGGATTTTTCTTCTCTCAGTGACTGGTGGGAGTCACTAAAATGGTGACTAAAATATAGTAATTCATATTCCACTGCGGAACGCACAAAATAGCCCCACACAACAAAGAACTAAACCCTTCCCTAAATGTTAACAGTGCCCTATTGAAGAAAAATGGCTAATGGGCATGTCTTGTTTATACAGAGAACTATGGAAAAACAAGGATGAGGGGGTTGTTGTTGTTCTTTAGTTCTTACATCACTAAGGATTGTTCTGAGGGAATTATGGTGAAAATATGTATGATGCTCATGTGCACAGAATGGTGTTGGATATTTTGGAGCATGTCCAAATGAACCAGATACCGATCCTAGGCCTAAGAGCCACAGTAAGGTAGGTATGACACCCTATTTCATCAAATGTAAGGTACCAGTCATTATAAGATATGTCACATTTTATGTACAACTAAGCAAGTGAATTACAACATTAACTGTAAAAACATACCCTAATTTCAGGGCTGCTAAAATGTAGAGAAAAAAAGTGAAAAAAAAATATACATCTTAAATGAATGAAAAAGAATAAAAGAATAGCTAAATGCAAATAACAGAAGTCATACAAAAGAGTCCATAGAAGGAATGGATTGTTTTACGTAGAAGGCAGTACTTAAGCCAAATCTTGTAGAATGGGTAGAAGTAGGAAAAACAAAGAGATTGATAAAGAAATTATTTAGCAAGAGTAAACTGCAAGAGGTAAAGCATAGCAACAATAAAGTGAGGGATGGCTAGAGAGAAATATTTAAAGAGAAAACACTGGAAAAGTTAGATGCACAAGGGCTGGGATTGAATACAGCTAAGCTAAAGAGGCTGAAATTTATTGTATATGCTTGGGGAATGGTTCTCAAACACTTTTCATTTTTTTTACCCAATACACTTTGGGGTTGTAGTACACCTAAAGGGGGGGGGGGAAGGACCCCTCTAGCAGTGATCCTTAACTATAGGAGATGCAAAATGAGCAAAAGTAATTAATTATTCTGAGAGTAAATTTAGAACAAGCTGTCCAGAAAATCCTAACTTCTATCTCTACCTTGCCTTGAATATCACTGCTTTCTATACCCTAAAAAAACCCAGATAATTTTGAGTACCTAAAATAATGAAGTTACATTTTAGGAAAAGTAATCCAGGAGAACTGTGTAAAAATAAATGAGTATTAGAATAAAGATTAAAGACTGAGAATCTACATAAAAAGCTGTTCTTCCACGAAGAAATGAAATAAATTCATATTAGATTGATGATAATGGGGAAAATAGATGATGCAACTATTACGAGAAACAGGAAAAATAAAGGAAAGGAAAAGTCTAAAATACAATACAGTGAGCTCAAATAAGGACGAGTACATTTGAAAATACTGGTGGTCATTCAGGTCATTCAGGTGATGTCTAAAAGGTTAAGGTTAAGATTAAGATTAAGAAAAGTGGAACTGGGTCTGGAAAAAGCTGTGAATATCATCTAAAAAGAGTTATTGAAGCATAAAATGGATAAAGCCACCAAAAAGAAGGTAAAAGAAGGTACTGCAAAGAAAATTTTTTGAAGTAAACATGTATTAAAGCATTTAATAGCTTTACTATAAATAACTGTCTTCACATTTTATAATAATCTCGTGCTGGTCATCACCATTGCTAATTTTAATACTATTAGTTTACCAACAAACAAGCAAAGCATAGTGAAGATTAAGAACATGCTTAGGATCATACAAAGCCATTAAAAAAGGGAGCATTTCATTACTTTCCAATCTGGTGTTACAGTCATTTATAGATGCCGTGTGTGTGTGTGTAAACTTAGTCAAAAAGCAATAGTCCACAGCCCTGAAAACAGAACTTGGGAGCAACCAAGATGGTAAAATATAATTATAGAGAGAATTAGTGTTTAAATTCCTAATTGGCTTTATTCTAAACCAGTTATCCAGTTCAAGCTACGAAAAACTGCAATTATATAATAGTATTGTTTTCTCCTTAAAAAAACATTTTTTTTAAAGATTTTATTATTTATTTGACAGAGAGAGAGATCACAAGTAGGCAGAGAGGCAGGCAGAGAGAGAAGAGGAAGCAGGCTCTCTGCTGAGCAGAGAGCCCGATGTGGGACTCAATCCCAGGACCCTGAGGTCATGACCCGAGCCGAAGGCAGAGGCTTAACCCTCTGAGCTACCCAGCCGCCCAAAAAAACAATATTTTTAAATCAGATATTTTTCAAGTATTTTTCCAAGTATTGTTAAAGCATAAAGGCAACATGATCTCTATAGGTGAAAAAACATGGTTTCAAGTCACATGTGGATAAGAAAAAAGAAAATCTTTAATTCTCTGGTGTTAACACTTAAATGTGTTCTAAATTTACCAACCAACTTTAATTAAACTCTATTCATTTTGACTGAAATACCTTTTGACAAACCTTCCTCCAAGAGTGGGAACATGAACTTGGAGGGAAGGAAAAGAAATGGAGAGGGAATGAGGGAAACAAAGAGAACAAAAAAGAGAGAGAGAAAGAGACACAAGAAGGAGAGGAGAGGTGGCCCAGGTGAAGAACTACTAACAGAATGAAGATGGTAATCATCATAGTGCCCCAGAACAGATTTATTGAACAGAGAACAATGGGGCTTTTTGCTGGAGGTTGGGCATGAAAAAGAGTCTTGAAAATCCTACATGTTTATCTACTTATACAATCACGCAGGTATTTTTCTCAAAACACTTGCAAAAGTGAGAAGAATCTAATAAGAAAGATGCAACCCACCCACAATCTGCAATCTGTCTAAATGATCAGACAAACTGAGATGACCAATACTGAAGTGCCTATGAATAGCTTATCTATACATGTTCTTAAGCTACTTCATGACTACTTTTACATAAGCAGATTCCCTCAAAGGAAAAAAAAAAAGTCCAAGTAATTTCCTAAAACTACACACCATACAACAACACTAGGGTTAAACTTACACATGGAAAAAAAAGTTTTGAAAAGTGTGAAATACCTCAGTCTGACCTTCATGGGCACTGGTCTCATGAGTGACTCGAATCGCCTGTAATAAGAACACATGATATTAACTGGAAAAAATGATAATATCCAAATTTTTAAAAGAAAACAACAATGCTAAATTTTAACATCTAAAGCTTTAAGGAATAACAACTTGGAAGAAAATTAGGAACAGTTTAATATTAAAGAATGATTCTGGGTAACCAAATTAATTGCTCTATTTCCAACCCACAAATCCCTGAAGGCTAAGGAAAGGGACAATCTGATTATTTGTGATTTCCAGATATGAAGTGGGAGTCACTTAAATTATTTGTTAGAACTGACGTCTTAACACTTTATTCAACTGGGACTAGAATAAAGTAAGCATCTCACAGATAGAGACTGAAAAAGCTTATCTCATCTGTTTCTCGAGGTTACATGCTCCTCTGCAGCTCTGGCTGTAGTTATGCTTAATCATGCAGCTTCAGTCAGCAGTTTAAAAATGGGGAGCAAAAAGCATGCATTTATCAGAAGCTAGAGATTTTAGTTTTCTGAACTTAAAAAAAAATGCCCTTATAATACCTACTATTAGCAAAGATGAAGAAAATGGGCAAACGTAGTCAATTTCAGGTGGAAGTACCTTTAGGGATGGCAATTTGGCAGTAAGTATCCAAGCCTTAAAAACATGCAAACTGTTTGATCTAGCAATCTGTTCTAGGAGTTGACTTACATGTAACTGTACATAAGCATATATAATTAAGGATATTTGCGAAGATTTAGCTACAATAATATACTACCTTGTAGTATTTTTCAAATGGTGAATAAAGAGGAAAAATATTAAATTTATTGGTGAAATAAAATACTGCACAATGGAAAGCTATGCAGCCATTAAATGATGATGTCAAATATATACTTACTGGTATGTAATACGTTTGTGATAAGTTAAGTGAAAAAAGCAAGTTATAAAACAATATTACAGTGTGATCAAATTTTTGTTTTAAAAAATTGTGTATATACATATACTACCTATAAAAATATGAATAATGGTGGCTACCTCTCACTGGTGGGATTTACTGATTTTTATGTTATTTTACTTTTGTGGAAAATAAAGATATTTTATGAGATCTGCAGGGTTTTTTTTAAGAAAAAACAATTTAAGATAATCAAAGTATATAAGAACGCTAAAGCAACATAATCAAATCAATGAATTTACTGGGCACAAACTCTGTGTAAGTAATTTTTCTAGCCAAATAATCTGTACACTACACTGCTTCTAATTTCAGAGAACTTACCATCTATTTAATAGTGTTAGTAAAAGGTAAAAAGAACTTCAAAAGAAAAATAGGTTTCAAAACCAATCACATTTAAATGCCACTCTAAAACAGTTCTATGAAACGGTACAATTATTTAAAAGTAGATTATGTGGCTTGTGTCCTCACACATGCAAAAACATTAATAAGAGGATAAAAGAGCTAAAGTATGGTCTGGAATCTACCATTGAACTTTTGCTTTTTCCACTGGTCTTCAGCCCTGTTCCAAATTCCCGGTGAAAGACATATAGGGTATTGACAGGCATATATTTATTATAGGGAGGGAATGGTAAGCAGTAGTCAATCATAAAATATTTTTAAAATTTGTCAACCAAATTTTTTTTCTCTCATTCAGCTCTGGATGTAGAAAAGTAGCAATTTATCAACACTTACGGATATTTCAGGTAATGACACAACAAAATCCACAAGTGCTCTAGTTTCACGACAAACCCCCAAACAGAATCTATAATCCCATAAAACTTTGCCCATAATTGAGATTGAGAGAGAAAGAAGGTACAGACGTCATAGTTCTCTAGGTATTTGGCTCGTTCTTCAGGACTCATTGACACAGACTCCTCAAGGAATTTTTTCAAGGTTGATCCAGATTCTGAGAATATTAAAGAAGATCAAATTGAGAAGGTTTGATATCTCACTGACATATGAAAATACTAGAAGCATATTAACTTTCGCAAGTAAAAGACCTTTTCACTGGTAAGTTGGGAATGTAAGAGAATTTCGATAAATGATAGGCTTTAAGTTGTTTGTTACACCTCTGTTCATCAATCATATAAAAGGGAAAGATTAATATTTCTCCAACCAATATACATTCCCATTGTAAAAGAAAGGAGAGAGGAAAAGGTTTCCTATAATACTTTAAAAGAAAGAACTATAGCACCACCTACTGTTCAATAAGTTGACTTTTAATTTAGGGTGGGTGAGGGGGCAAGCAGTAATACAAAATTATTTACCAAAGTGCATCTTGTCTTTATTGTTGGCAATAGCATGGATCAGTCCAATTGTTCCACAGGCATTACTGATTGTTTGCTTCATGAAATATACTGATGATGTAACATCTTGTCCCTGAGATTTTATTTTTTCCTCCTCCTCCGTTCTGAATACTTCATACTATTAAAAAAAAGTCAATAATCTAAATATGAAAATAATACATTAAGAAAAAATCAAACATAAAACTGGGAAACTTCTAACTATTCATAAATAAGGATTTGGTCAACATCTATGGTATATTCTTTATTCTTTTTTTTTTTTTTAATATTTTATTTATTTTATTTGACAGAGAAAAACACAGGCAGAGAGGGAACACAAGCAGGGGGAGTGAGAGAGGGAGAAGCAGGCTTCCCGCCAAGAAGGGAGCCCGATATGGGGCTCGATCCCGGGTCTCCAGGATCATGACCTGAGCCGAAGGCAGTCGCTTAACCAACTGAGCCACCCAGGCGCCCCTATGGTATATTCTTAATGGAATACCATAAAGCACTTAAAAAAGAATAAAATAGATTTACATATTCCAACTCAGAAATCTGTCCATGATTATAGGGTAGTTCTACGTCAATATATATTAATATGATTCTCATTTATCTTTTTAAAATATCTACTTTATAGGGGCACCTGGGTGGCTCAGTTGGTTAAGCCTCTGCCTCCTGATTTTGACTCAACTCATGGTCTCAAGGTTCGTGAGAGGGAGCCCCGTGTCAGGCTCTGTGATGGGCATGAAGCCTGGTTAGTTTCTCTCTCTCTCTCTCTCTCTCTCTCTCTCTCTCTCTGCCCCTCCCTATCCGCTCCTATCCACATGAGTGTTCTCTCTCTCTCTCTCTGAAAACAAAAACAAAAACAAAAACAAAACGTATAAGGGGCGCATGGGTGGCTAAGCTAATTAAGCTGCTGCTTTGGCTCAGGTCATGATCTTGAGGTCCTGGGATAAAGCCCTGTGTCAGGCTTCCTGCTTATTGGGGAGTCTGTTTCTCTTTCCCTGCCCCGCCCCTCTGGCTCATGCTCTCTCTTTCACACACTCTCGCTCTCTCTCAAATAAATAAAATACTGAAAAGAAAAAAGAACATAGAAGCCTGGAACACTTTGTATTCCTAAAATATCCACTAGATATCCTTTGAGTGACTTTAATATGTCACTTATGAGCAGAATGAGAATATAGCAAATTGTAAGAGAGATCCAAAAGTCACAGATGTCATTATATCCACCACTTTAGTATTTTAGAATTTGTGTTCTTTCTAGCAATAGGCGCAATGAGCTTTTCAATACTGGTGATCCACTAAATGAAGAGTCCAACTGACAAGGACGATATGCTTTTTTTACATACTGATGACCACTAAATGAAGGAGAACAAATCCAATTTATTCTTTAACTTAAAAAAGTGAATACAAAAATTTAAAAAATAAGAATCAACTTTAAAAAAAGATAGTTCATAAAACTCAATGTTTTGGGAAATTTCTAATTCAGACCATGAACTCACCTTTGTATCACACCAGCTAAGAAATCCTAAGCTTTAAGCTGCTCTTTTTCCTTTTCTTTTCTTTTTTATTGTTCCTTACAATTAGAGTCCTGGGATAGCTATCTACTGGCTTATTTTAGTAATCTTAATTAATTAATTAATTAATTAATTAAAATAACACTGGGCTAAGAATAAACTTAAGTGTCTAACTCCTTCTCAAATTTCAGAATAATTACAACCTCACCATTAAAAGTAGTGTAGTCTAATAATGAATAATCAACAAATTTCTGAGCTTCTATATTATAAACAGTAAATATGAATAAATATCCCTTCTTTAATTAGTTTTGTAGAACTTAAGTAGAAAAGAGAAATATTTCAGTATTTTTATTTATACTGAATCGAGGCTAATTAGTTATAGCATAAAGAAAATTATCCATGAATTTCTAGGACTGAACAAAGCCTAATTCTTATTTTCTGTGAGACTTGGCTCCATTTATTCCTGAAAAATAAGATGACTTGAGCATGTATATACCAAGTCATCAATACTTCACTTCTCCCACATCTTTACATTTACTTCCTCATTTTTCACAACTACTGACCTCATCCTGTTCTTTCTAAGTTTAAAAATAAAAATCAGAAAGATATGGACTGAAAAGCTCTTTTAAAATGAACTTAGGGGCGCCTGGGTGGCTCAGTTGGTTAAGCGACTGCCTTCGGCTCAGGTCATGATCCTGGAGACCCGGGATCGAGTCCCACATCGGGCTCCCTGCTAGGCGGGAAGCCTGCTTCTCCCTCTCTCACTCCCCCTGCTTGTGTTCCCTCTCTGGCTGTGTTTCTCTCTGTCAAATAAATAAAATCTTAAAAAAAAAAAATTTTTTTTAATAAATAAATAAATAAATAAAAATAAAATGAACTTAAACGTTTTGGATCTATAATGCATATATCTGGACATTCTAGAAGAAAGGCCTGAAATATGGAGATATGAAATTAAATACAGAACTCTAAGAACAGCTAATTACAATCCCCATCACATCCTAAACCTGCCAATTAAGCTGTATTTCCACAAATACTGAGTTTATTCTGAAAATAATGTAACCCCTGTCATTAGTTACACCTACCTCCTTAAAGACTTCTTTTATATATATATTGGAAATAATTACATATTTTATATATTGAAACTGTGAATATTCTTTATTCATACCTTCACTAAGACAGATTTAAGATTATTTTAGTACTTATCATTTCTACAGTAGATACAATGAAACGTGATTAAATACGCTGAGGCAAACTAATCATATTTTATAAAAGAAGAGCACTACCCTAGTTAAAAATCTAACTCAGGGCTTTATTGTTAATCTATAAATCAAAATTTAAATATCATCTCTTTAATAAAACTAGGTCTTTAAGATGTCCTTTACACTTCCTCATTTTATGCAAGAAGAGAGTCATCTGTTTTTAAAGAAGAGCATGTTTTTTAATTCAACATCAAAAGAGAACATTACATTTGCCAGAAACTTTATTATCTTAGATAACAATTACCTTTTCTGTAATCGGGAAGAGAAGTAACACTGCACACACTGGTCTTGGTACCATGCTAAGGAGTTCAGGATCCATTCCATATACATCAACAAACTGCCACTTAGGATGTAGACCTAATTGTTTGAGAAACTGGTAAAATTTGAAAACAAACAAAAATTGTAGTGTTAACAGGGAAATAACAAATATGCATTACTGCATATCTAATAAATACAAGAGAATGAAAGGTACAATTATTACTGATGTTTGGTAAGAATGAAGTAAAGCAGGTTTTCCGTGAACAGGGTGGAAGAAGACAGCAATATATTTACACCAATCAAGAAACATTAAAATTTTATAATATATTAAGCAAAATTCCTTTTTAAAAAATCCGTTACTTTGGGATTGAACATAATAGCCCAGGACTTCACCAACACTTACAAATTAGTTTGGTTGATATGTTAAACTCATTTCTAATACATGATTTTTTTTTTTTAAAGAGACAAATTTCTATTCTTTTTTTTTTTTTTTTAAGATTTTATTTATTTGACAGAGAGAAACACAGCAAGAGAGGGAACACAAGTGGTGGGAGAGAGAGAGGGAGAAGCAGGCTTCCTGCCGAGCAGGGAGCCCGATGTGGGACTCAATCCCGGATCTCCGGGATCATGACCTGAGCCGAAGGCAGGCACTTAACCGACTGAGCCACCCAGGTGCCCCACTAATACATGATTTTTAAGAAGATGTATTTAAGTCCTAGCAAATAAAGAATTATATTAGATGATCAACATGGTTTTTCCTACTTACCAAAGATGAGGCTTCAGGTTAAAAGACAGACATGTATCACAAATTTTATCAATGGCAAAAAAGTACATAAAGCCAAAAAAGTCCCGTGATTATATGAATACCAGAAAATGCTTGATATAAGAAGTAAACTACAGGCTTCCTGACCTCTACTATACATTGAAACCTGTTCAATTTCATTGTCTCTCATATTTGGCAAAACAACTGTAAGAAGAGTAGTGGCTGTTTAAACTCCAGATTTCACAGCAAAATAAAATGTCAGACTCTAATCACAGAGAGAAAAAATGAGAATGATGTCAATTTCATAATGAAGTCTTAATAAATATTTGTGTTGAATGAAGCTATTGATTTATAAAAGTACAGCAACACAAAATAAGGTATAAATGACAGAAAAAAGCAGACAGGACGAAAAATCTATTAAAAATGTATCATGGGGGCACCTGGTGGCTCACTTGGTTAACATCCGACTCTTGATTTCAACACAGGTCATGATCTTAGGGTTATGAGATTAAACCCCACTTTGAGCTCCCCACTGGGTGTGAAGACTATTTAAGATTCTCTTTCTCC
>PITA01009733.1:0-75824 GCA_004023965.1 Spilogale gracilis
GTCTTTTTATTGTTAAGTTGTAATAGTACTTATGTTAGATCTTTACCAGAAATATGACTTACAAATATGACTTACAAATATTTTCTTCTGTTTTATGGGTCCTCACTTCCTCTCTTTGATAGTGTCCTTTGAAGCTCCAAAGTTGTTTTTTTTTAAGCCTCAAAGTTTTTAATTTTGTTAAAGACCAGTTTATTTTGTTTTTCTTTGGTTGCTTTGTGTCATTCCTTATGGTGTCATTCCTAAGAAACCATTGCTGAATCCAAGCTTATGAAGATTTATACCTATGTTTTCTTTTGAGAATTTTATAATTCTAGCTCTTTTTTTTTTTTTTTACATCTTTGGTCCATTTTGAGTTAACTTTTGTATATTATGTGAGATAAGGGTCTAACTATTCTTTTGCATGTGGATATTCAGTCGTCTCAGCATCATTTTTGGGGAAAACTATGCTTTCCCTATTGAATTGTCTTGGCATCGTTGTCAGAAAACCTCCTGATTGTTAAATGTACAGGTTTACCTCAATGGTTGTGAGCAGAGTAATTCTGCAGTCTCCAGCCCTCACCTCCAAATTTAGCTCTGGAAGTTCCTTTGCACATTCTAGGAGCTAACCGAAGTATGAATATATTGCTCCCAAGTGTGCCTCTGATTGAGGTCTTAGACAACAATTAAGCTCTTACAAAGTGGGAATAGGGAATGAAAAGGAAGGATGGCTTGCCCTTCTGGTCACACAAGAATTAACAATATTGTATTGTAGCCAAGAGGATGATCAGAGAATTGCACTAGCTGTGTGATTTGGGGCAATAACTTAACTACTTTGAGCCTCAGTTTTACTTTCTGTAGGGCCTCTTGTTTTTGTTTTTGTTTTTGTTTTTAATAATTTATTTTATTTTATCTTTTAAGTGTTCCAGTGTAGTGTATATCTTATAGTGGTATTTATATGTGGGAATTCCTTTCCAGAATTTCCCAGGGAATATGTGTTTTATTCAATCTCACAACCCATGAAAAATCATTTGAGAGATTGGGAAAAGAGTACAAATTATCATCATTCTTTTATGAAAATTAAAGCTTAATGATGGTCACTGATGTCACATTGAGAGCAAGAGCAGGAACTGCTCTCAGAATGAAAGTCAAGGTAGTTATTTCCATAACTGGGCCAGGACCGTGTAGGAGAAAAACAGCCATAATCAAATTCTGCTCAGTCCAATACAACATATATGACTATTGAATACTTGAACTGAGATTAGTCTGCAATGAGATGTACTATAAGTATAAAATACAAATTAGATTTTTAAAGGCAATATGGAAAAAAGGATGTGAAATATCTCAATTCTTTTTTAGATTACATATTGACATGATAATATTTTGAACATATTGGGTTAAATATATTACTAATATCGATTAGGCCTGGTCTCATTTCCATTTTTAATGTGGCTCCTAGAAAATTCAATGACATAGGTGGTCAGCATATATAGCCTATGCTATTGTCATGTTTGGTAGGCAAAATTCTTACATAGCCCCTGAGTTTCCAGATCTCTGGTATATACACACTTTCTTCCAGTGATTCAGACATTAATCTAAGTGCGACTGAGAAGGGATTTTGGAGATGTATGTAAGACCTTAAAAATGTGTTGACTTTTTTTTTTTAAAGATTTTATTTATTTATTTGACAGAGAGAGGGATCACAAGTAGATAGAGAGAGGAGGAAGCAGGCTCCCTGCTGAGCAGAGAGCCCGATGCAGGCCTGGATCCCAGGACCCTGAGATCATGACCAGAGCCGAAGGCAGAGGCTTTAACCCACTGAGCCACCCAGGCACCACAAATGTGTTGACTTTAAGATAAGGAGATTATCCACTTGGATCTTACCTAATCACATGAGTGCTTTAAAAGCAGAGAGTTTTCTCTGGCTGGTCACAGAAGAAAGCAGAGATAGCACTCCAGCTGGACTGGAAGAAAGAAAAACATCCAGATTTCAAGTTGCCTCTGGGGCCACGGGCAAGGAATGGTGGGTGGTCTTTTGTAGCTGAGAGTGGTCCCTAGCTGAAGCCAGAAGGAATGGGGACCTCAGTCCAAAACCACAAGGAAATAAATTCTTTCAACAACCAGTGAACTTTGAGAGAACACTGAGCCCCCTGATGAGAACCGTGGCTTTTGATTTGAGCCCCCAGGGACCTACCTACAATACTATGAGATAAATAGAAATTTGTGTTATTTTAAGCTGTTAAATTTGTGATTTGTCACACAGCAATAGAAATCTAATGAAATGTATTACAATACCTTGTTTGTGGCCCTCTCTGTGACTAATAATGAGTCATTCTTCTGAATAAAATAAATATCAACAAATTTGTATATATACTATACTTGATACAAATCCTATGTATTTTAAGAAAGAATGCATTTGGAAGCAAAATAGGTCCTTACATCAGCTCTTTTGACATATGATTTTGTGTAGTGCTATTAATCTTGCTAGAATATCTTTTTTTTCTTTTTTTTAAAGATTTTATTTATTTGACAGAGAGAAACACACCCAGAGAGGGAACACAAGCAGGGGGAGTGAGAGAGGGAGAAGCAGGCTTCCTGCTGAGCAGGGACCATCTGATGTGGGACTCGATCCCCGGTATCCGGGATCATGACCTGAGCTGAAGGTAGTCGCTTAACCAACTGAACCACCCAGGCGCCCCTAGAATATCTTTTTTTTAAAAGATTTTATTTATGTATTTGTCAAAGAGAGAGATCACAGGTAGGCAGAGAGGCAGGTGGGGGTGGGAGGTGGGGGGTGGGGAAGCAGACCCCCTGCTAAGCAGAGAGCCCAACGCGGGGCTCAATACCAGGACCCTGAGATCATGACCTGAGCTGAAAGCTTAACCCAGAGGCTTAACCCACTGAGCTTCTCCAGGTGCCCCAGTCTTGCTAGAATATCTTAATGTTAGGTTTTTCCAGCATTACCCAATAATTTTTGTTAGCATTTTCTGATTTTGGAATATTTACTTTGGGGTATAGTTCTTTATAAGTCTGTCTAAACTATTAAGACAAAACAAAATAAAACCTAAACTAGTAATAAAAATTTTCCTTGGTAAATACAACTGAAATACAGAACAACTAATGATTTTAGGAATTTACAAAAATTTCTGAGAATTTTGATTTCTTTTTTCCTAAAGATTAATATCTATTAGGAATTTGGAAAGACTGTTTAGTGTTGTTCTAAGGATTAAAATGAATTAAAGAATATAAGGTGCTTAGGCCAGGGCCTGGAGTGTGTTAAGTGCCCAGAACATGGTATTCACTATTAGTCTCTAGTCTCAGACACATAACAGGAAATAACAGGAACATCAAATTGACTATGAGCATTTATGGATGTAACTGATTGAATTTTAAGCTTTTAGCTAAGAAGAAAGCCAAAGGGATTAGTTTTGGCTAAGATGGATCAGCAACCTGAAGACTTTTTGACTTGTGAGCTGTTTTAATGTATTAAAGAATTTATTGAAAAAACCATCATGATGAATATTGAAGGCACTTGCTGAAGATCAAAGAAAGATGAGATAATAAGAAAGAGAATGATTACATCCTCCGCCCTCAAACTCATGTCTATCTTCTTACCGTTATAACAGAGTGTGAATTGAGTTTGGAGAGTTTGATTTGATTTGATTTGATTTTTGCTAACAACAACAACAAAAATGCTTTGCAGTATCAAACAACATGGTCTTTATTTATTATTATTATTTTTTAAATTTACATAGAGTTGACACACAATATTACATTATTTTTGGGTGTACAACTTAGTGATTTAGTGTTTATACATTATGCTATGTTCATGCAAGTATAGCTACCATCTGTCCCATTACATTATATTACAATATAATTGACTATATTCAGTATGCTCTCCTTTTTATTCTATGATTTGTTCATTGCATAACTGGAGGTCTGTATCTTCCTCATCCATTCACCCATTTTGCCCAACCCCATCTTCCTTCCTTCTGGTAACCATTAGTTTGTTCTATTTTTGGTTCTGATTCTGTTTTTTTTTAAATTAAATTAAACTTATTTTATTTTTTTAAATTAATTTATTTTCAGTGTTTCAAGATTAATTGTTTATGCCCCACACCTAGGGCAATACGTGCCCTCGGTACCCACCAAGGAACTCACCCATTCCCCCATCTCCTCCCTTCCAAGACTCTCAGTTTGTTTCTGAGTTCAAAGTCTCTTATGCTTCATTTCCTTCCCCGATTTACCCTACTTCCCATTTACTTTCCTTCTCCTACTGTCCTCTATATTACCGCTTATGCACCACAAGTAAGTGAAACCATGTGATACTTGACCTTCTCTATTTGGCTTATTTCACTCAGCATAATCTCTTCCAATCCAGTCTACGTTGCTACAAAAGTTGGGTATTCATCCTTTCTGGTGGAGGCATAGTATTCCATTGTATATATGTACCATATCTTCTTTATCTATTCATCTGTTGAAGGGCACCTTGGCTCTTTCCACAGTTTGGCGATTGTGGCCATTGCTGCAAAGAACATTGGAGTACATATGGCCCTTCTTTTTATTACATCTGTATCTTTGGGGTAAATACTCAGTAGTGCAATTGCAGGGTCAGGGTAGCTCTAGTTTTAGTTTTTTAAGGAATCTCCACACTGTTTTCCAAAGCAGCTGCACCAACTTGCATTCCCACCAACAGTGTAAGAGGGTTCCCCTTTCTCCGCAGCCTCTCCAACACTTGTTGTTTCCTGTCTTGTTAATTGTGACCACTCTGACTGGTGTAAAGTGGAATCTCAATGTGGTTTTGATTTAAATTTCCCTGATAGCTCGTGATGAGGAACATTTTTTCATGTGTCTGTTAGCCATTTGAATGTCTTCTATGGAGAAGTGTCTCTTCGTGTCTCTTGCCTATTTTTTGATGTGATCATCTTCTTTTTAGGTGTTGAGTTTGAGTAGTTCTTTATAGATCTTGGATATCAGCCCCAGTCTGTAGTGTCATTTGCAAATATCTTCTCCCATTCCGTGGGTTACCTCTTTGCTTTGTTGACTGTTTCCTTTGCTGGGCAGAAGAGTCTTATTTTGATGAAGTCCCAAAAGTTCATTTTCGCTTTTGTTTCTTTTGCCTTTGGAGATGTGTCTTGAAAGAAGTTGCTGTGGCCGATGTCAAAGAGGTTACTGCCTATGTTCTCCTCCAGGATTTTGATGGATTCATGCCTTATGCTGAGGTCTTTCATCCATTTCAAGTTTATCTTTGTTTGTGGCATAAGAGAATGGTCTGGTTTCATTCTTCTATATGTAACTATCCAATTTTTTGAGTACCATTTATTAAAGAGACTGTCTTTTTTCTCACTGGATATTTTTTCCTGCTTTGTCAAAGATGATTTGACCATAGAGTTGTGGGTCCATATCTGAACTCTCTACTCTGTTCCATTGGTCTATTTGTCTGTTTTTGTGCCAGTACCATGCTAAATTGGTGATCACACCTTTGTAATAAAGCCTGAAATCAGGTAACGTGATGCCCCCAGCTTTGTTTTTCTTCTTCAACAATTCCTTAGCAATTCAGGGTCTTTTTTGGTTCCATATAAATTTTAGGATTGTTTGTTCCAACGCTTTGAAAAATGTTGGTGGAATTTTGATCTGGATGGCATTGAAAGTATAGATTGCTCTGGGCAGTATAGACATTTTAACAATGTTTATTCTTCTGATCCATGAGCATGGAATGCTCTTCCATCTTTTTGTGTCTTCAATTTCTTTCATGAGTGTTCTATAGTTCCTTGACTACAGATCCTTAACTTCTTTGGTTAGGTTTATTCCTAGGTATCTTATGGTTTTTGATGCTATAGTAAACGGTATTGATTCTCTGATTTCCCTTTCTATATTTTCATTGTTAGTGTAGAAGAACACAACTGATTTCTGTGCATTGATTTTGTATCCTGCCACATTACCAAATTGTTGTATGAGTTCTAGTAGTTTTGGGGTAGAGTCTTTTGGGTTTTCCACATAAAGTATCATGTCAGTTTTTTTTTTATTTTTAAAGTCTATTTATGAGTGGAATCTTATGGTATTTGTCTTTCTCAGTCTGACATATTTCACTTAGCCTAACACCCACGAGGTTGATCCATGTTGTCTCAAATGGCACAGTCTAGTCCTTTTTTTGATTGTGTAATATTCCATTGCATTTATAGAGCACATTTTCCTTATCTATTTGTCTATTGATGGACACGTATGTTGCTTCCATGTCTTTGTTATTGTAAATGGTGTTGCAGTAAACATAGGGGTGCATATATCTTTTCGAGTTAGTGTTTTTATTTTCCCTGGGTAAATATCCAATGGTGGAATTATTGAATCATATGACATTTCTATTTTTAACCTTTTCAGGAACATCCATACTGTTTTCCACAGTGGCTGTAGCAATTTACATTCCCACCAATTGTGCATGAGGTTTCTTTTTTCTCCACATCCTTGCCAACACTTGTTGTATCGTCTTGATTTTAGCCATTCTAACAGGCATCTCATTGTGGTTTTGATTTGTATTTCCCTGAGGATTATCTCTTCATGTTTTTGTTGGCTAACTGTATGTCTTCTTTGGAAAAATATCTATTCAGGTCCTCTGTCCATTTTTTAAGTCAGATTGTTTGTTTTTTTTGGTGTCGAGGTGTATAAGTTCTTTATATATTTTTATATTAACCCCTTATTGGGTATATCATTTGCAAATATCTTCTGTTCAGTTGGTTGTCTTTTTCTTTTGTTGTTGATTTCCTTATTGTGTAAAAGCTTTGTGTGTGTGTGTGTGTGTGTGTGTGTGTGTGAGCTCTATGCCCAATGTACGGCTTGAACTCATGACCCCCAAATCAAGAATTGCATGCTCTACCAACTGAGCAAGCCAGACACCTCTGTTCAAAAGCCTTTTATTTTGAGATAGTCAATACCAATAGTTTATTTTTGCTTTTGTTTCTTTGCCTTAGAAGACGTATCTAGATAAATGTTTCTATGACTGATGTCAGAGAAATTACTGCTTACATTTTCTTCTAGGATTTTTATGGTTTTGGGTCTCACATTTAGTTCTCTAATCTATTTTGAGTTTATTTCTGTGTATGGTGTTAGAAAGCAGTCCAGCTTCATTGTTTTACAGGTAGCAGTCCAGTTTTCACAGCACTATTTATTGAAAAGATTATCTTTTCCCCATTGTATATTCTTGCCTTCTTTGTCATAGATTAATTGACAGTATATATATGGGTTACTTCTGAGGTCTTTATCCTGTTTTCTTGATCAATGGGTCTATTTTTGTGCCGTTGCCGTACTGTTTTGATTTTTACACCTTTGTAGTATATCTTGAAATCTGGAATTCTGAGACCTCCAGCTTTGTTCTTCTTTCTTAGGACTACCTTGGCTATTCAGAGTCTTCTGTGGGTTCCATACAAATTGTAGGATTATTTGTTCTAGTTTTGTGAAAAATGCTGTTGGTATTTTGATAGGAATTGCATTGAATCTGTAGATGGCTTTGGGTAATGTGGACATTTTTTTAAAAGATTTTATTTATTTATTTGACAGAGAGAGATCACAAGTAGGCAGAGAGGCAGGCAGAGAGAGAGGAGGAAGCAGGCTCCCTGCCGAGCAGAGAGCCCCATGTTGGCCTCAATCCCAGGACCCTGAGATCATGACCTGAGCCAAAGGCAGAGGCTTTAACCCACTGAGCCACCCAGGCACCCAATATGGACATTTTGACAATAATAATCCTTCCAGTTCATGAGCATGGAGTATCTTTCCATTTGCCTGTATCATCTTCAGTTTTGTTCATCAGTGTATTATGGGTTTCACAGTACAGGTCTTTTGTCTCTTGGTTATTCTCAGGTATTTTGTTCTTTTTGGTGCAATTGCAAATAGTGTTGTTTTTTAAATATCTCTTTCTACAACTTCATTGTTAGTGCATAGAAATGCTCCTGACTTCTGGCTATTAATTTTGTAGCCTGCCATTTTACTGAATTCATTTATTACTTCTCGGAGTTTTTTGGTGGAATCTTTATAATTTTCCACATGTGATACCATGTTATCCACAAACAGTGACAGTTTAACTTCTTCTTTACCAATATGGATGCCTCTTATTTCTTGTTTGATTGCTGTGGACTTCTAGTAATATGATGAATAAAAGTGGCAAGAATAGACATCCTTGTCTTGCTCTTGACCTTAAAGAAAGCTCAGTTTTTCACCATTGAGGATGATGTTAGCTCTGAGTTTTGTTTTATTTTGTTTATATGTTGGCTTTAGCCCCACTTTGTTGGGAACTTTTGTCATGAATGGATGTTGTATCTTGTCAAATGCTTTTCCAGCATCTGTTGAAATGATCATATGATTTTTATCATTTGTTTTATGGATATACTATATGATGTTGACTTAATTGCAAATATTGAACTACACTTGCATCCTAGGAATGAATCCCACTTGATCATGTAGTTTACTAATCCCACCTGTATGCAGTTTACTAATATTTTGTTGAGAATTTTGCATCTATGTTCATCAAGGATATGGATCTATAGTTTTCTCTTTCTGTGGTGTCTTTGTCTGGTTTTAGTATTAGGGTAATGCTAACCTTGTAGAATGTATTTGGAAGCTTTTCTTTGTTTTCTATTTTTTTTGGAATAGTTTGAGGAGCACAGATATTAACTCTTCATTAAATGTCTAGTAAAATTTACTTGTGAATCCATCTGGTCTTGGACTTTTATTTCTTGATAGCTTTTTATTACTTATTCAGTTTCATTACTGGAATCAGTCAATTCAGATTTTCCATTTCTTTCTGGTTCAGTTTTGGAACATTGTATGTTTCTAAGTATTTATCCCTTTTTCTAGGTTGTCCAGTTTATTGGCATATAATTTTTCATGATATTCTTTTACGGTTCTTTGCTTTTCTGTGGTGTCAGTTTTTACTTCTCTCTCATTTCTGATTTTATTTATTTGGGTCTTTTTTCATTTTTTCTTGATGAGTCTGGCTAAGGGTTTGTCAATTTTGTTTATCTTTTCAAAGAACCAGCTTTTGGTTTCATTGATTTTTTTTTTCTTTCCCTCTTTCTTTCTTTCCCTCTTTCTTTCTTTCCCTCTTTCTTTCTTTCCTTCTTTCCCCTCTTCCTTCCTTCCTTCCTTCCTTCCTTCCTTCCTTCCTTCCTTCCTTCCTATGCCATTTATTTCTGCTCCAAACTATTATTTCCTTTCTTTTATTCACCTTGGGTTTTGTTTATTCTCCTTTTTGTAGTTTCTTTAAGTATATGGTTAAGTTGTTTGTTGGAGTTTGTTTGTTTGTTTGTTTCTTGAGGTCGTCCTGTATTATTATAAACTTCCCTCTTAGAACTGTTTTCAGTGTGTTCCAGAGATTTTGGACCATTATACTTTCATTTTCATTTGTCTCCATGTATTTTTTGATTTCTTCTTCGATTGCTTCATTGGCCTTTTGGGTTTTTTACTATCATGTTGTTTAGTCCCACATGCTTGTGGATTTTCTGTTTTTTTTTTTTTCTTGTGATTTAGTTCCAGTTTTATATTGTTGTGGTCAGAAAAGATGCATGGTGTGATTTCAATCTTCTTAAATTTAATGAGGTTTGTTTTATGGTCTAATATATGATTATTCTGGAGAATCTTCATGTGCACTTGGAAAGAATGTGTGTTATGTTGTTTTTATTTATTTATTTTTTATTTTAGTATTATATTGTTTTTAGATGGAATGTTTTGTATATATCTGTTATGTCCATCTGGTCCAATGTGTCATTCAAAGCCACTGTTTGCCAGTTGATCTATCAGTTGATGTAAGTGGAGTGCTAACATCCCCTCCTATTACCACATTACTATCAGTTTCTCTCCTTCTGTCTGTTAATATCTGCTCTATGTATTTAGGTGCTCCAATGTTGGGTGCATAGGTACATAGATATTTATAATTGTTATATCCTCTTGTACTGATTCCCTTATCATTATGTAATGCTCTTGTCACTTGTTATACCTTTTGTTTTGAAGTCTATTTTGTCTGATATAAATATTCCTACCCTGACTTTTATTTTTTCCACTTCCATTTGTATAGTGAATGTTTCTCCATTATTTCACTTTCATTCTGTATGCATATTTAGGTCTAAAGTTAGTCTCTAATAGGCAGCATATAGATCGTTTTTATCTTTTCTTTTTATTTATTCCACCATTCTATGTCTTCTGAGTGGAGCATTTAAGCCATTTCACATAAAATAATTATTGATAGGTATGTACTTATTGTGATTTAAAACATTGCTTTCTGGTTGTTTTTGTATTTCTTTGTTCCTTTCTTCTTCTCTTGCTTTCTTTTTTTGTGATTGATGAGAATATATAGTGTTTTATTTGGCTTTCTTTCTCTTTATTTTTTTGTGTATCTACCATAGGTTTTTGGTTTGTGGTTACCATTAGGTTCATATACAACATCATAAGTAAATAGTAATCCATTTTAATTTGATGGTCATTTAACTTCAGATACATTCTTTTAAAAAAAGATTTTTCTTGTTCGCTTTTTCTTTTTCGCCTTCTCTTCCTATTTTACTCCTTTCTCCACATTTTATGTATATGTTGTCATATTTTACATCTTTTTATTAATATTTTTCCTATGCATAATTATGTCTAATTTCCATTTCTTTTCCACTTGAAGAAGTCTCTTTAACATTTCTCTTAAGGCTGGTTTAGTGGTGATAAATTCCTTTATCTTCTGTTTGGGAAGCTCTTCATCTTTCCTTCAAATATAAATGATAATCTTGACAGAGTACTCTTGGTTATAAGTTTTTTCCTTTCAGCACTTTGAATATATCATGGCACTTTATTCTAGACTGCAAAGTTTCTGCTGAAAAACCAGCTGATCATCTTATAGGTTTTTCCCTGTGGTTAACTTTTTGTTTCTCTCTTGCTGCTTTTAGGAGTCTCTCTTTATATTTAATCTTTGACATTTTAATTATTATGTGTTGTGGTATGGTGCTACTTGGGTTAATTTTGTTTGGAACTTTGTGCTTCTTGGACTTGGATGTCTAATACTTTCCTTAGGTTGAGGACATTTTCAGTTATTATTTCTTCAAATAAGTTTTCTATACCTTTTTCCTTCTCTTCTTCTGGGATCCCCTAAAATGTATGTTTGTTTGATATTGTCCAAGAGATCTTTTAATTTGTCCTAATTTTTAAAACTTCTTTCTCTATTTGGTGTTCAGCTGTGTCATTTCCAGTACCCTGTCTTCCAGATCACTGATATGTTCTTCTGCATTCTCTAATATATTGTTGATTCCCTCTAGTGGGTTTTTTTTTATATTTCAGTTGTTGTATTCTTCAGCTCTGATTCTTTTTAATATTTTCTATCTCATAATTGAAGGTATCACAGAGTTCTTCCATCCTTTTCCCCAGCCCAATATCTTTACAATCATTACTTTAAATTCTTTTTCAGGCTTTCAGACACATTGCTTATCTCTGTTTCATTTGTTTCTTTTATTGAGATTTAGTCTTTTTCTTTCTTTTGGAGAATATTCCTCTATCTCCATATTTTGTTTGACTTTCTGTGTGTTTGTTTCTATGGATCAGGAGAAACTAGTACTTCTAAAGATGAAGGAGTGGACTTGTGTATGGTGACCTCTATGTAGACTGTATTGTTAGTGATCTTTGCTGCTGGCTGTCTGGACAGTGACAGTGCATGCTAGTTACTCTTAAACTGTGGCTTTTTACAGAGAGAATAAAGAAAAAAATGATAATAAAATAAAAAAGAAAAAATAATATAAAAGAAGAAAAGAGAGGAGAAAAAAAGAATAAATAAAAAAAGAAGAAAGAAAAGAGCAAAACTAAAAATAAAAAATAAAAACAAAACAAGGCAAATTTTAAAAAAAGTTTTTTTAAAAAGTAAAGTAAAACAGTACCACTTAAAACACAGAAAAGGAAAAAAATGTTGCAGTTTGTTTTCTGTTCCTCAGCACCACAGTGTAGCTGGTGTGACTTGTGGACTTTGCATTTGCTGAGGCCCCAAGCTCACCATGAGTCCTGCTCTGCTCTGGGCCCTTGAAGTGGACGGAGAGACAGCATTCCCACAGTTCCTCAGCCCCTCTAAACCACAGCTTTTCCTCTGTGTCCCACTGTATCTAGGGCTAGTGTCGACCTGTGGACCCTGGGCTTGCTAAAGTCACAAGCCCACCCAGAAAACAGGACTGGCGTGCACTCTGTCCAGGCTTCCAAGGGTGGGTGGGAATATAAACTTTGTTGTTCTCCAGTCCCTCAGACCTGGAGAATGTTCCCACAGCTCCTCTGCTGCTTGGCAGTGTTTTGATGTTGTCTCTTTTATATGCTGGTTGCTCTTTTAAATCACAGGGTTTTTTGTTTTTTGTTTTTGTTTGTTTGTTTGTTTTTGTTTTTCTGTGCCCCAGGACAGAGGGATTTGTTCCTGGCCCCTCAGTACTATCTCTCCCTACTGCTGTTCCCAGTGGGGATTGTGGGGGTTCTCTTTATTACTATGTCTCCATCTCTCTTACTGTTCTCTTGCCATTCTCTCTGTCTTAGGTTGTTCAGTAGTTTTTCAGTCAGCCCTCTATTGTTCCTCAGGGGAAATTATTCTATTAATAGGTGAATTTGGTGTGTTTCATGGAGGAGGTGAGTTCAGAGTCTTCCTACGTAGCCATCATGAACTGGAACCTACCCCTCAGTCTTTATAACTTAACTATAGAAGTGATATCTACCCTTCCTTTATGTTAGTAGGAGAAGATAAGGTTGCAGCTAAGGTTAAAGGAAAAGAACAATGAAAAGGATTGTGTTTCAGGTCTTCATTTTCACTGAAATATCTTCCCTTCTCCTATCCATCCAGCCATGTTATCCTTTCAAATTTGCCACAAACCTCAAATTTCTTTGGAAAAGGTATCTCTGACTAACCTTACTTATTCTTAGTTGATTTCCACTTGCCTTCAGGGACTTTGTCCCTCTGTTGCATGTTTTATTCGGAATGGTCATCTCTGAGATCTTGCGTGTTCTTAGATATGTGTGAGATATTTCCCTCCATTAGATTATGAGGTTCTGGTACAGAATAAGAATGTTTCTTTGTTTCTTTGTCTTTGTTTGTTTCTTTGTCTTTAAGTCCTAGTATTCTACATACAGGTATCTTCTCATCAAATGGTATCTAGTAACTGAAGTTATCTCAAATAAGAGTTAGTGACACTTGGTGAGATATTAGTTTAACAAGGAGAGAACTGTCTTTTTCTGTTAGGTCCAGATTATTACAATATGAAGATTCCACTTTCTGTGCAGTATTGAGTAAGATGTTTTTCCTCTGCAGTCATTAAATCTTTGCGTTCTCAGACTCTCAAGCTCTCCCATCACCTATTTTGTTCCTACTACAAATGAGAGCTGGAGGAACACATAAATTAATAGATTGGATATATTCCAACATTATTTCCAGTCCTTGTTTTTAGAAATGACATAGTTGTCATATTTCACTGAATAAGTGATGGTATTAGAATCCCAAAAAGATTTCTTTTATGACTAAGTCTATCTTTGGAATTTGGAAGTTGCTAGCTCCTGCTAAAACTGAATGAATTTGCTGGCATTTCACCACTTTAAGAGTTTTTGGTTCCAGAGTTCATTATTCCACCTCTGCCACATGTATGCCCTTAATGTGGGATACACAGTGTATATATTAGCAGTTGTCAGCAAATCCAGCACATGCGGTTTCTTCCCTCTATCCTTAACCCAGACAAAAAGCATTAGAATTAAGGACATCATGTGGTTTGATGATTGCTGAAAAGACCCAGCTCTTCAGAGATGGGCAAAACGTGGAAGGGTTGACTAGGTTTTGCGAGGACCCCTGAAGTGTGGCTACTTTCCTGGAAGGCAATCAAATTAATAACCTGTGCATAGTAACACTCAGTTCTCAAAAAGTACTGCCTCCTGAGGTTATCATCCTTTCACATGTAATTATCTTTCCCAGCGAAGGCTCCTTCATGGGAGAACTCAGGCTAATAGCATTATGCTGTGACTTCAGGCAGTCTCCTTCCCCACCCCCACCACCCCTTTCCTTTCTCAGAAATGGTGGGCCCTTTGTATAAAGGATAGCAGAAAATTCAGAATAAGAAAAAGCCCACAGGACCAGATCTTTACTGCTGTATTGTAGAATGGTCCTATGCTGAGTTGGTATAAATAAAATATACTGCTGTTCCTGAGAATATCTCTGAAGAAAACTGTTCTGGTGCCTTTTAGAGCAAAGAATTACACATGGTCTCCAGTGAATAGATTTTCTAGGCCTAAGGCTGGTAGTAACTTCAAGGTGAGGACTGTGCAGAGGGAGGCACTGAGAATATTGGAGACCAAAGTGTTATATGACCTCAGATGTTTCCCTTGCTTGCTTGCTTTCTCTTTTGAATCTGACAAATAGTTTCTGGAAGGCCACTTCCATTAAGAAAGTTCAAGAACCAACAAGCTTTCCTCTTACTAAAACACTGTCTTTCAATGTTATTTACAGCCCTTTGTTTCACTACCATAAAATGAGTCCAGGGTGGAAAGTGACCAGGGTGGAAGATAGGACACCAAGTAAGCCTGCTGTGTTTGTCCTTCCTTGTCCAGATCTCACTGTGCTATATCATACAGATATTTCCATACTTTCATAGATGTCAGTACCAGAAATTAAAGGGACTTTCTTTTAGATGTAATTGTCTTCTAGTTTGTCGGTAGGCTTTATTTCCAATCTATTTGCTTGAGTCTTCAAAAGTGTCACCATTTGGAGCTGTGAAATTTCATATCCAATTATTTTGAAATTTGGTACTCTTTTATACAAAAGAAATTAAAACAACAACAATGAAAACATTGTCCAATTCCATGCAATAAAAATATCCTTCAGTAATTTGATTTGCAGGAAATGAAAAGTATTATCAACAGAATATGCTTTTAAAAAATTTATAATCCTTTGAACAGGCAAATCCTTTCTCTGGGATTAGTAACATGGTTTGTGTCCTAGGAGCCAAATCCTATTCTCTGATTCAATCCTCAAATCCTCCCCCCCCACCCCCCGCAAATCCTTTCTAACAGTGCCTATATTGATTTCAGACCCACTTTTGTTTAAGAATCTGAGGACAGAATTTGGTGTTCTGTTTAAAGGTCCTTAAATAAGGATTTTTTTAAATGGAGTTTTTAGTTTCCAAGTTAAATTCTGACATCTCAATGAGCATAACCGATGTGTTTAATTTCTAGGCTGTCCTTTGTTTTCCCCATGTCCCACTGAATTCATACTTCTTGATCTGGAGGAACAACCTAGAAGGTTGATGTTGAATGCCAAAGGTTTTTGGTGAGTCTGGGTGGTTCCTTAATCCCAAATATTGACCCTCAATATGCATATGGTTGATCTCCCTGTCATATTTTTAGTGTTCTTGGAACTTGGTCTTTTTGAATTTAATGTACATATAAATGTTTATTATACATATTTATCTTCACAGAGGTCAGATGCTCTGTTACAAGGAGGGTAATTGGTATTCCGCTCATCTATAGGAAGATGAAAATAAATGCTCATAATCATGATGGGTAAATAAGGAAGACAATAAAAATCCTAAAGAGTGTTTACATTATGAGGAGGGCAGTTTTAGTTAATGTGCTATATTATTATATACAAATTATACAAAAAATTATTATCTGCATATGGCACATATAATATCTCTCCAAGCAGACTATTTGTTTTATAAGGACACATTATTTCATACCTAGAGTGGATAAAGGAATTTGTTGTACTGTCTCACAATTCTTGTCTGAGAAAAAAAACTGGAATATACAAATGTGCTCTGAAATAGACTACATTAATTCAAGAAACCAGAGAGCAGAGAGGTAGTAAGAGGATCACCAAAACATGGCTATATATATATATATATGAGACATTTACAAAGAAACTTAGATTACAGTACAGTCAACCAGGCAATCTGAGCAATAAAAACAGTTTTGAATAGGTACTATGAGCCAAGTCCTGAGCAAAAAAAACTCTTTAGAGGGATTGTGTTTGATTCTCAGAACAACCCTATAAGGTAGGTACTATTATCATTATCATTTTCCACTGAAGGAAAATAAAGATTAGTTACTATGGAATAACTTGTCCAAGATCACACAACTAAGTGACTCAGCCCAGATTTGAATCCATTTGTGCGAAACTCCAATCCCCATGATCCTAACGCCACCTTTTGTGCCTCCTTTTCTTCTCCCCAGTCCTTTCTCTGTTCTGCCATCTCTTAATGCACAAATCCAATGATGACTTCTTAGTCTCAGTCCTTGAATTCTATGTTAATTGCCCTGAAATGTAATAGAGATCACCCATGTGCTTGATAATGCATTTGCAAAGTGATTGTAATAATATAGAAACTGTTTCTGATATGTTTGGTTATTAAAGTAGAAAACTGGTCAGGGTCAAGTTTAGGAGCTCATGCAGTGTGACCTTGGGTAAGTAGTTTTGCACAGCTATGTCTCATTTTCCTCAGCTGTAGGGTGTCAGTGATAATAATACTTTCATCTTTAGGTTGTTGAGAAATTGTAGTAGTACAGTATCTATAAAACTGTTAGCACTGTGGGTAGCTCTTAACTAGCATTTAATAATCATTATCTGGCATTACATATTCATTAGAGTTATTATGTATAAATATATGGTGTAAATTCATTTTTCTACTTGAAATTTTCTTCCTTCTTGATTTCCATAACATGGTCATGTTCTGTTTTTCTACCTCTCTGATGCTTCTCTCTTCTTTACTAGCTTCCCTTCTTCCTGCCCCTTTGCACATTTCTCAAGGTTTGATTCTTGGCCCTCTTCACTCTGCCACCTCTGGGATCTTATACTCCTTGAATGGTCTTCTGATAATAATGCCCTGTCTTTCCACCTCATGCCCATGAAGCCACTCCTTGTCCTCACTAGACCTTCCATTTCCAAAAGCTGTATTTCTTTCCCATTTTTGTCTTCACTTCATTGTTTCCAGCCTGGGGCAGCCAGGCAAGATCCTTCCATGAAGAAATCTGTCCTCTATGGACTTGGTTCTCCTAAGCCTTTGATTTCCACAAGCCCTCTCACCATTCTGGAAAATGGGTCATTACTGGAGGGGGTGCTTGGCTTCCTCACAGATCTCTGTTATGACATCTCAGTTGGGTGTTCAGGGTTAACTGGATAACTTTTTTATTCATGTCCAGTTGATGGCATAGTATATTCCTCATAGTAGCAGTTCTAAACTTTTCCATTTTCTTTAAGTCCCCAGAGAGACTGAGCTTCCTCACATTAACTTTTCCACCTAACAATTGTCTGTCAGTGTTCTTAACCTCATCCCCCTTTAGCCTCTTCTGGAATCTTATTCATCAGTTATACTTCACTTCCTATCCATTTTCAAGCCTCCTTCTCTAGTACCTCTTTTCTAATCATGAGTTTTCCATAGATTAAGGATTTTTTTTAAACCCTGCTAACATTTCCAGGTGACATACTCCATATTTTATTAGTTTTGCCTTTAGTTTTCCCCAGAGATCACTCTCCTTAACCTCTGGTAATCTGTATATCCCAAAACTTCTACTAAAACTGAAGGCCACCTGGGTCTCCTAATCCATTGAATCATTGTCCCTTTCTTAGCTTGTATCCTTAACTTTCCTGAAATGCATGATATAATCATGTGCTTTTCTTCTAGACTTTTTCTTCCATTAGCATCCATGGTACCACATAGATCCATCTTCTGAACTGGTTCCTCTTCTATTCAATCTAATTTAAATCAGTCAGCCTGTGTTCACCATTCACTTATTTCAACTGAGGTTGATGAAGAATCAAGATTCTTTTGGATTATCTGGGTGATAATGGCATCACCACCAAATAATTAAGCTTTCCTTTCTCTAAAACTAATTAACAAGCATAACAAATTATGTCTTCTTCAACTCTTGGACTTGAAAATTTGGTTGATGGTAATCACGTAATTTATTTGAAATAATCTTGAAAAGGGTGCCTTATTTATTAACCATGGTTATGCCTGGTACATCTCATTTTAACTCAACAAGTACTACATTGTGTGTGTTATCTGCCAGGTATATTCCCAGTGCTTTATAAATATTAACTTACTGAACATTCAAGAAAAGTGGGTTATATATACAAATTGCCAAAGAAGAAGTCAAACCCTCTCTTTGGTGATGACATGATACTTTATATGAAAAACCCAAAACACTATACCCCCAAACTACTAGAACTCATATACAATTCAGCAATGTGGCAGGATACAAAATCAATGCACAGAAATCGGTTGCATTCTTATACACTAACAATGAAAATATAGAAAGGAAAATCAGAGAATCTATTCCATTTACTGTAGCACCAAAGACCATAAGATACCTAGGAATAAACCTAACCAAAGAAGTTAAGGATCTGTACTTGAGGAACTATAGAACATTCATGAAAGAAATTAAAGACATAAAAAGATGGAAGAGCATTCCATGCTCATTGATCGGAAGAATAAACATCATTAAAATGTCTGTATTTCCCATAGCAATCTATACTTTCAATGCCATACCATCCAGATCAAAATTCCACCAACATTTTTCAAAGTACTGGAACAAACAATCCTAAAATTTATATGGAACTGGAAAAGACCCCAAATTGCTAAGGAAATGTTGAAAAAGAAAAACAAAACTGGGGGCATCATGCTGCCTTATTTCAAGCTTTATTACCAAGCTCTGATCACCAAGAAAGCATGGTCCTGGCACAAAAACAGACACATAGACCAATGGAACAGAATAGAGAGTCCAATGGACCCACAACTCAATGGTCAAATAATCTTCGACAAAGCAGGAAAAAATAATCAGTGGAAAAAATACAGTCTCTTTAGTAAGTGGTGCTGGGAAAATTGGATAGCTACATATAGAAGAATGAAATTCGATGATTCTCTTATGCCACACAAGAAGATAAACTCAAAATGGATGAAAAACCTCAATGTAAGGCAGGAATCTATCAAAATCCTAGAGGAGAACATGGGCAGCAATCTCTTTGACATCAGCAAAGAAGTTGCCACAGCAGCTTCTTTCAAGACACCTCTCCAAAGGCAAAGGAAACAAAAGTGAAAATGAACTTTTGGGATCTCATCAAAATAAAAAAACTTCTGCACAGCAAAGGAAACAGTCGATAAAACAAAAAGGCAACTCACAGAATAAGAGAAGGTATTTGCAAATGACACTACAGACAAAGGGCTGATATCCAAGATCTATAAAGAACTACTCAAATTCAACACCCAAAAAGAAGATGATCACATCAAAAAATGGGCAGGAGACATGAAGAGGCACTTCTCCATAGAAGACATACAAATAGCTAACAGACACATGAAAAAATGTTCCTCATCACTAGCTATCAGGGAAATTTAAATCAAAACCACATTGAGATACCACCTTACACCAGTCAGAATGGTCACAATTAACAAGACAGGAAACAACAAGTGTTGGAGAGGCTGTGGAGAAAGGGAAACCCTCTTACACTGTTGGTGGGAATGCAAGTTGGTGCAGCTGCTTTGGAAAACAGTGTGGAGATTCCTTAAAAAACTAAAAATAGAGCTACCCTGACCCTGCAATTGCACTACTGAGTATTTACCCTAAAGATACAGATGTAGTGAAAAGAAGGGACATATGTACTCCAATGTTCATCGCAGCAATGGCCACAATTGCCAAACTGTGGAAAGAGCCAAGGTGCCCTTCAACAGATGAATGGATAAAGAAGATATGGTCCATACATGCAATGGAGTATTACGCCTCCATCAGAAAGGTAGAATACCCAACTTTTGTAACAATACGAACTGGATTGGAGAAGGTTATGCTGAGTGAAATAAGCCAAGCAGGGAAAGTCCAATATCATATGGTTTCACTTATGTGTGGAGCATAGGGAATAATATGAAGGATAGTAGGAGAGGGAAAGGGAATGTGAACGGTGGTATATCAGGGAGGAGGATGAAACATGAAAGACTTTGGACTCAGAAACAATCTGAGGGTCTTGGAAGGGAGGAGTTGGGGGGATGGGTGAGCCTGGTGGTGGGTATTGAGGGCACAAATTACATGGAGCACTGGGTGTGGGGCATAAACAATGAATCTTGGAACACTGAAAAAATAAAATAATGTAATTTTAAAAAGTGGCTTATATTGTCCAACTGACAATGAATGGAGTGTGCCCTTTGAAATAAAATGCAAATTATTCATTGTTTTCCTGATCGAATCTGTTTTAGTTGGATGGTATTTACAACAAAGTATTTGACTTCTCTTCTACTTAATGGTGGATATTCTCTTCCTTCCTTCCTTCCTTTCTTTCTTTCTTTCTTTCTTTCTTTCTTTCTTTCTTTCTTTCTTTCTTTCTTATGGTGTTCTTTAAATAAAATTTAAAAATCCAAGAGAAAAAAAAATCCAAAAGAAAAAAAGAGTGGGTATTATGCTTAATCCCATTATATAGATGAGGAAACTGAGAGACATTTAAATAACTAACTCAAGGTCATACAGCCAGCAAGTGAACCAGCTGAGATTTGGACCCATGTAGTATGGTTCCAGATTTGGTGCAGCAGATGTACTCAATAAATATTATTGAATGAAAAAAATACTTGAAGAACTAAGTTTCTGACCATTTTCAAAAGCTAATTGAAGATTTTTTACTTACATTTAAATTGTTTATTTCTAGAATTTTACATGTTCTTGCTGCTTCCTCTCATCATTTGAGAAAAAAAAATGTCTTTAAAATTTGGATACAGCAATGTGTCAGTGGGACAAGGTAATTTGATCTCCAGATAACAAAACCTTTTCAGAGTGCCCTTCTGGATTTCTATTCTCACTTTCAGTACACCCTCGTGTGAATAATGAGGAATCTTTGGAAAAGATAGGCTGAAGAATTATTGCCTTCTCCAGGTTCCTCCGTATCTGCTACTTCAGCAGGCTTCTGCACACAAACTCCTTCCCTGCAGTTGACCTTGGTGGCTCTAAGTCCTGCTGTGTTGGCACTGCTGTCTGTAAAGGGTTAAGACTTTGTCAAAAAGCTTTTTAAAAAACATGCATTAGCTGCTGTTCCATCTTGTTTGTATACCTTGCATAAGTACCATGCTGTTCTCAAAACTCTTTTGTGTCAAGGGGTTTGTTTGTGGCTAAAGAGGGTTGATCACAGTGGCTCACCATTTTCCTGCTGGTCACTGTTACTCTGTTTTATTATTCTGTGCTAGAATTACTTTTTGAGCATGCATACAAATAGTGTAAGTCATTCATGGCATCTATTTCTTTTCTTTTCTTTTTTTTTTTGATGATGATCATTACATGATACCTTTCTTTCCTGATTTTTCCATTCTATAAATATTTCTTCAGTTAAGTTCACTATGATCATTGTTTAAGATTCAGAAATCCTTCAAGAAGCTGGTAAAGCAGAAACCTAGTTGAATTTATCATTCATCTCAAATGTTGTCAAATTAAAAATAAGATTTCTGCTAGTTTCTGCTTATCTAAATATCTGCCATCTGAGATACAAATGCATCATATTTAATAACATTACTTTTTTTGAAAGCAGAATATAATTTAAGAAAAAAATTTTTCAGTAGGGATGTAAACAACTACATAAATAAATCTAATCACCATTATTTTGTCTTGTATTACACTTAGATTTTTATAAATGTGTGCATTTGAAAAAATAACATTCTTCCTAGTTTATCTAGGAAATGTATTTTCTCTTAACATTTGTGTTAGCTGTGTAACTATTATTTTATATTAATTTTTAAACAAATTAGTAGCTATTATAACCATGATTAATCAGGAAAGCATTTTACTTTTACAATAATACATATATTTTTGTATTTCAATTGATTAGTACTATATTAGCACAGAAAGCAAATAAGGTAATTTGTTACTTTAATGATAGTTTAGAATACAGACCCATACTTGAAAGTTAGTATTGAGATATTAAAATTGTGTCTTATTTATTTTTTTGGTGTCACATATCCTTTTATGAAATGATAGTGTTATTCTTCCTAATGTACTTACTTAGCAAAATAAAAAGTTGGCAACTCTATCAAAAAAATTAATCCAAATGTCATGTTTCAGTTATCTTCCTACTCATGAGATATAATTGTAAGCTGTACAATCACAGGATCCCTGATCATTTACAAGTTCTGGGATACCAAAAATGATATTGATGTAGACATTCAGCTAGTTGGTCTTCTAGACATCAAGGCTAAAACTCATGCCAAATATTAATCTGATACTGAATTTTGGTGCATATCTAACATTTATCTTTTTCTTCCCAATCCATTACTTCTATCTTATTCTAGGTCTTGATTCTCTTGGTGTCTACATTTCCAGGTGATCTATGTCTTTTTGGAACTCTTAGATCTTATAAAGTTCTCCTCACTTGACATTTAATCATTATATTTCTTTGTAGCTTTTCTGGGTCCAATGTCTTGCATGACCATTTAGTTTTTGTGTGCATTCTTCTATTTTCCCCAGCTCAATAATAAACTACTTGAGGTTAGGCATGGACAATATTTTCTTTAGCTCCCCTGCAGCTTTTAGCTCTGTGTGCCTAAGAGAACATGAGAACATGTGCTTTGTGAATGAATAAATGACATAATTCAACCTTTATTAGACATTTAGACAAGAAGGGTTGTTGGATTTATCTTGTAGAGGGGAAGTGTTGTCCCACAAACTAGAGTTGTATGAGCAAGTTGGCCTAGAGCTGAGTCACCTGTGACATATCTATGTTTTTAGATCCTGTAACACAGGAAGTAAGCAAACACTGGATCACAGATACAACTTAATGAGTGCTGGGTCTGTGCATGTGTAAATCATCTGTTTCAGAACTCTCTTGATAAAGAAATTCTATACGGGTTTATATGCCCCAATTATATGGAATAAAGACAAGTGACAGAGCCAGGATTTGAACTTAAGTGATAGAGCTCCAAAGTGCCAGTTTTTAATTGCTCCACTACACTACATCTTCATGACATAATTCTACATAGAATCAGAGTAATCAACATCTAAACCTCATGAGCCCTTATAGTAGAAAGATCAGCCAAAAGTCCTAGGTAGAACTACAGCGCCCCTGCCATGGGCCAGATGCTCATTTTCTAGACCACGGAAACTAGTCCCAGAGGGAGGACAATGCATAGCAAGTTAAGGTGCCCTCAGGTGGTGCAGAGTCAGTCTGAAAGGATAGGAGAAAGTCAGCCTGCCCTGTTAGTAGGGTGACCATATAATTTACCATCCAAACCAAAATACTTTTGAGAGCAAAAGGAAACACTGTAGTAATTTTGTGGAAACTACAAATGTAAACTATTGCAGGCGATCTTCACTGGCTGAATCTGTAAAAACCTCCCAGGAAAGGGATAGAAAAATGTGAGTAAACTTGGTAAATGGGGGAAGTCAATTATCTGAAAGAGGATAAAGTTGGGATGAGGGCACTAAACCTAGGGACAGAAGTCCGGTACAGTTAAGGATATTTAAAAAAGAATTGAGTGGGGTACCTAGGTGGCCCATTTGATTAAGTATTTGTCTTTGGCTCAGGGCATGATCCCAGGGTCCAAAGATCGAGCCCCATGTTGGGCTCCCTAGTTAGTGGGGAGTCTGTTTTTCCCTCTGCTCCTACCCTCATTCATTCTTTCTCTCTCTCTCTCTCTCCCAAATAATTACATAAAATCTTAAAGAAAAAAAGAATTGGGTACATATATATAACAAAAAAGCTATCTAGACATGTAGAACAATATGGTAGTTTGTGTATGTGTGAAAATAATTCAGGGGAATAAAAGAAGCTAAGAATGGATTTCCAACAACTATTTGGGAGTTAAAGACCAGACTGATCTAATATGGGGTGAATATATCATGGCAGGGACTCTGAAACAAATCCTGGTCATCAAAGATACACTGTGAATTTAAGAGGGAGTCCAGGCTTGTCACATCAGTATCTTCTTGGGACCAGGATATTTTTGTCAGGTGTTGTGTAACCTTTCTTTTCAGCTGGCTGACTTTTCTGAGAATTCCAGTGATAATACAATAAACATAAATAAACTTGGGAAATTTGGGAGACTAACTGAAAGAGGATAAGGTTGGGACCTCATTCAGGCACCTCGGAACAACAACAACAAAAAGACACAGGCAATGCTGTTAAGGAAAGGATTAGGTGAGTATAGGTGACAAGAAGAAACCTGAGATCCAGATACAAGCTGAATATGATTCAGCACTTTATTTCCTGATCAAAAATGACAGAAATTTGAAATTTGACACCACAAATTGGAAAGAAAACTTTCCTTGCTCCAAGACTTGTCAAGGACCTTATGAGAGCAATATGTGCACTTCTAACTTCTGCATTTTTAAAATGATGTAAAGAACTAAAGTCCAGAAAAGATTTACCAGACAGATTACAGTGTTAGGAGCATGACCTTTCATGAACTTTAGTAGAAAGAGAGAAAGCTAAGGGTTGATTTCACTGCTTTCAAAAATCATGAAGAATATGGATACTCATTATTTTGCTTCTCCACAGTAGGTTGAAACAAAGAAATGAGCTGACGCTGCAGCAAGAGATATGTTAGTAATGCTTAAGGAAGAGCTGACCAAATGCTGGGGCAAGGAAGTGCTGAAATGTCTGACCCTGTAATCTTTTTATGATAGGATAGAAAATCACTAGTTCTGAGTTGTCATTACACATGGTGTTTGATGTAGGAGGTCCCAAGGAGTGAGTGGAGGAATCTGAGTGCAAAGGTGTGTCCTCACAGACCCGGAAGCTCTGAAACCTGTTGATGAGAAGAAGTCAAAGTCAATTAACCATGAAAATAATCACGTGGACTCTATCCCTGGGTCGTGTGTGTTGAGATGGTTCTTCACACACAAGGTCCAGCCACTGCTTCTGAAATCCAGATAATGACACTGACATTGTCCTGTGACTTTATGGGTGTTATTCCTCCTCATTCTACTTTAGTCCCAGGTGATTCACTTGGGTGGGGACCCTGCCTCCGCTGTTAACTCACAGCAGAGTGTGAGTGGGAGGGAGCAGCTTCTCCAGCTGTCCCTCCCAGAAACTCCATGGCTTCCTTAAACTTCAGAGGATTTTCTCCATCTGGTCAGAGACCCAAGATAGATTATTTACTACATCTGATTTGGTACTTGGTTCTTCTATTAGGAGAGAAGGCATACCCTTGCATAGGCCAGCAGCCAGCATCGAATCAGCTTCAGTTGAGACCTTTCTTGCCTCCACAAAGTAGCACTTAGGGCTCAGTATCCAGGCTGTCTAAGTCTCACTAGCCACTAGTCTTGGCCTCCCTCCCTCAGATCCCAAAGCCCCACATCTGCAGAACCAGAGCTGCTCAGCTGTCTTCAGTACTGAGGTACTGCTCTCCTCCAGTGGAGATGCTATTTACTGCTTGTGAGGCAGGTAATATAACTGCACAGGATGTCCGTGAAGATTCACAGCTTGTCTCTGAGAGGTAGAAAAATGATGGGGGTCTTGCATAGTCACCCAGACCTTTGCTCTGAAATCACTGAATTGGGTAAGAAAGGAGAAGCAAATGTAGCACTAAAGGATCCCTCAGCTCCTGGATGTGACTCTTAGGAATCCTATGGTTCTAGGTCTTAGGCTCTGTTTTTGCCTCTGTTGCAAGCCTTGGACTTGATGGGCTATGTGACTACTGTGCTCTTATATAGGCAATGGAGATACAATGACAAATAAGACAGATTAATGTCTCACTCTCGCAAGGGTTTATTCCCAGTGACATGTGATAGTAAATCAGGGTAATTGACAGAAAGTTAGTGTTGGGTATGGGAACAGTTCAGGCTGAGATGTTTGGGATGGGCTCACGGAAGAGGTTAATCAGTAACTTGAATGACAAAAAATGAGTCAACCAGATAATGCAGGGAAAGAGCTTCAGGGAACAGGAACTACCCACGGAAAGGCTCTAAGCTGGGAAGGAGCTCAGTGTTTTGGGAACAAGAAAGGGAGGCCCATGGGCCTGGAGCTGAGTGAGGCTGTGATATGAGATGGAGAAGTTTGCAAAGTCTGTCAGGCACCAGATCATGAGGAGCCATGGGGGCCAGGAGGAGAGTGAATTAAAAATGGTCCTAGAATTGTATTAGACCCTGGGGGTCATCTAGCTTGTGCTTTTTACTTCAAAAATGAGGAAGCAGAGCCTAGGGAGGTGCAATTTTATCACTCCATCTCCGCCAGCCAAACTTGGTCATGCTGTGATGTGGAAGCAAGAGCTGCTGACCCACAATCCTTGCCATTTTCCACCAAGTTCTTCCTGAATGCTAAAGTGGGATTTCTGAATGTCCCACTTTATATTTTTCTATTTTTATTTAAAAATATTTTATTTATTTGTTTATTCATTTGAGAGAGGGAGAATAGAGAGAGTGAGAGAGCATGAGCCAGGGGGAATATATAGGGAGAGGAAGAAGCAGACTCCCTGCTGAGCAGGGACATCAACGCAGGGCTCTATCCCAGGATCCCAGGATCATGACCTGAGCCAAAGGCAGATGCTTGAGTCCCCCAGGTGTCTCCTAAATGTCCCACTTTAATAGGGAATTAAATAAACTAATATCTGCAAAACATTTAGAACAATATTCACTACATTATGCTTGTTATATAATAAACACTGTTTCAAAGATTAAAGACATAAAAATGTGGAATTATCCTTCATTCACCTTGTAAAAAAATGGGGCTTATAAACATCTGTGTAGCCTGGTTATGCATTGTCTAAATAGCAAGTTCTTAGTTTGACTATTTGATGCCATGAACCAAATGCAACCCATTTACTCTATGACTGAGACACATTCCCACCAAAGGGACATATGGCACAGCTTTCATATCCAGGAAGAGTCAACATTCCACTGTATACACAAACATGCAGAATCAGAAAATTGTAAGTTATGTACACACAGGACACATGTGTGTATATTCATCTTAGTTTGTCAAATAGCAGTGACATTGCCTAAGGGAGCAATAGTTTTCACATCCTCCTCTGTGTTGAAAAGAAAGCTTTCCTGAAGAGGACATATGGATGGAAATTCATTTTGGAATAGTCAAGATATTCAGTTCTAAAAGGATTTGAGGCTGGCTTGATTAAGCACAAATCCACAGCAAGAGATGTGCTGGTAGAATAGAAGCTTGTTGTCACTGCTAGGGCCCTTATTTAGGATTCATAGCCCAAAGATCTGCCACCAGTTAACTGTAATGGCAAATTACACCCTCCTTCTCTGGTTTGAGTCTCCATCATCGTACTGTCTTCTAGACTTCCTCCTAATTCTCTCCCTCTAATTGTGGACTCTGACAAACTTTCTATCTTTTCTCTCTTTATTCCTCCTTTATCTCTATACTTGATGGAGACTATAACAGAGAAAAGTCTCACTCCTTCCTCCAGATCTTGAAGAGACACAAAGAGTGTTCTTCCTGACTTTGCCTAGGGTGGATTAAAGTATAAATGAGAGTGCCTGGGTGGCTCAGTGGGTTAAAGCCTCTGCCTTCAGCTCAGGACATGATCTCAGGGTTCTGGGATCTAGACCCACATCGGGCTTTTTGCTCAGCAGGGAGCCTGCTTCCTCTTCTCTCCCTGCCTGCCTCTCTACCTGCTTGTGATCTCTCTCTCACTCTCTCGCTCTCTCTCTCTCTCTGTGTCAAATAAATAAATGAATCTTAAAAAAAAAAAAAGAGTATAAAGGAAGTGATGGCTTTGAATCAAAGATGGTAGGGTGGAAAGAAACTTCAGAGTCCATGGGAATCTCTTTACAGTTCAGGTTTATGACACATGTAGAAGGAGTTAATGTTTTTACTGGGCACTAAGGTAAATGGAGGAGCTTGCTTAAGAGCTAAGGTGTCCGGCTACTCTAGACTCTCCAGCTACTCTGAGAGTGGAGGGGAACCCAAGCTTGACAGCGGCTCTGTGAACTTCCAGGTCAACTCTAGGTATCAGTATACAGCTGAAGACAAGGGAAAAGAGAGCATGGAGGATCATCTACAAGGATTATGATCAAGGTCTAATTGCACACCTTGGTGGACATTGCATTGGCAGGAGCCTGTGATAGGGAGGCACATCTGGCTATGAGGAAGGCTAGAACCTGGATTTAGCACTGTGTCAAGAGGAAAGGGACTAGATTTGGTGACGAGGTAGCCAGTCTCTGCCAGAGGAAGGATATGACCAGTGGTAGTCCAGAGACAGTGACAGAGTTGAAACGAAGACACACATTAACTTAACCCATAGCACAGGTCTCTCCTCACCAAACCACATTCTGTCACATCTTTCATGTGTCCCCTATATTAAAAAAGAAAGTTCCCACAAAAGGCTGCAAAAGGAAACCAAGAAGAAAGTGGTTGGTCCCTTCTCTGAGGAAGATCCCTAGGACGGAAAAGCAGCAGCTGTGCTTGATATAGCAAACACAGAAAAATGCTAGCCTCAAGGCCTCAAGAAACCAAAATTACATCTGACTGCCTCAAGGGTCAAAAAGTGAGGCCTGTTGCTGTGCAGAATGATGAAGCTGCATTAGAAAGTCCAAACTAACCACCGAGGATATTCAGGGCAAAACTGCCTACCCAACTTCTGTGATGTGGATCTTACCCATGAAAAATGTGTTTCGTGGTCAAAAAAATGGCAGACCATGACTGAAGCTCACATTGATATCAAGGCTACTGGGAGTTATATGCCTCATTTGTTGTGTGTTGGTTTTACTAAAAAAAAAAGCAATGATCAAATTTGGAAGACCTCTCACACTCAACATCTACAGGTCCACCAAATCTAGAACATGATAGAAATCATTACCCAAGAGTTACAGACAAATGACTTTGAAGATGTTGTCCATAAACTGATTCCAGTCAGCACTGGGAAAGACATAAAAAAGACTTGCCGATGTATTTATCCTCTCAATGATGGGTACATTAGAAAAGTAAAAAATGCTAAAGAAGCTCAAGTTTGAAATGGGAAAACTCATGTTGCTTCGTGGTGAACACAATAGTTCTGGAAAAGCTTCTGGGATGAGACAGGGGGTGCAGTTAAATGAGCTGATGGATATGAGCTGCTAGTCCAAGAATCTGCTTAAAATTCAGACTTTTAATTGTTACAAGTAAAACGTCTTATTTGTGGAGAAAAAAAAGACATGTGGAGCCTGGTAAATGCAATTCTGGCATAACCTCAGTCAAAATCTACTCACAGGAAAGGCCCTGCTGCAACCTGTGGGAATCCCACTAAAAAGGTCAGACTTGCCTCCTGATAAGAGAATTTCCACCGCACCAAGAACTCTTTGTGAGGAAATCAACATCTGAATCCTAAGCCTTGCTTTTTCTTACTTCTTTTGGTCCTTCCCCACTTGGTTGCTTCCTGAGCACCTGGGGAGGGAGGCAAGATGAGGGTTATTGAGCGGTTCACTGCAAACACCTGTCTCTTGGTTTGTACCTCAACCTTTGATTCAGATGTTTTCACTTCCTCCCCTTTTTATACTTGGCCCTTTGGTCTCTGTCCCCTGAGCTGACTTTCATCATCCAATTAGAAATAACACCCTCTTTTTGCTACTAGCTTTTCTGGGAACCATAGGGAGTAAACCCCAAGCCTCCCTCACAGCCCGTGGGGCCAGCCGTGCTTCAAAGGAGCTTGGTGGCAACACCAGCTCACGGCTGGGCTTCTTTTCTGTTTGAACAGCTTCTATTGCTCAGTGCTGATCAGTAACTTAATGATTCATTAAACACACAAACAATGAGTGAATCTGTTCCATTAGCAAGGCCACCTGTTGATCTCAGACATCCTCAGCTGAACTCAGCGAACGTGAACAACAGAATGCCTACATCAGTGGAGGGCCCCATCTGCATCTGATGGCATGTTACAGCAGGAAAAGCAGAGTTCCAGCCTTGCTGGTGCTTTTATGCTTTTCCTTTCATCTGGTGGCAGGGCTGCAAGAATATACTGTGGAATACAATGCCCTTCTCTATAATCAACTGGAAAATTCCAAGAGCTTGGTCATTATTGCTTCCTTAGGCTGGTGGAATTCGACAAAGAGGAGAATGGGAATATCCTGCAAAAGAATTAGCAGAGTGCTAAGTAAAAACAAAAAAGAAAATGAAAAGACAAAGCAAAGTCCATGTAAAAGCCATCTCATTTATCGCAATGATACCTTCTCTCCCCTGGAAATAATGTGGTCTCTTTGCTACTCAGCCCCTTGTCCCCAGAACTGCTCCAGGCTTTTAGGAACTGGTCTACTATGTTCTCCAGTTTATTATAAATCAAGACGACTAAAAATCCTATACAGCTGACTGAGTAAAGCTTTTGATGCAGCTATCACAGTCAGCAAAGTTGATATTTTGTTATTTAAAAAAATAGTACTCTCTCTTATGTTTAACTCCTCTAATCGTCGTAATAAAGAGAAGAGCTTTCATAAGGTCAGCAGTGTTTGTTTAGAGCTTGAATACTATATCATATCAAATGCCTCTGGGGGGGGAGGAATTGAATATGAAATATTTCAGTTGAATATGAAATTGCCTCTTCAGGGGGAGTTTCATTTTTGAGTGCCACACTCATTAGGATTTGTACTGCACATTTCATAATGGTTAGGCTTACATTTATAGGGACATTTTGATTAAAATCTTTGATTACATAGTCCAGTTTTTATGTATTTGATGGATGTATTTTAGACTATCATGAAACACTTTGTTGTTCATTGGTTCTTGTAAGAACATAGATGAAGTCGGGGGAAACAGCTCTCCAACAAAAATTCCAGTTCCTATTAGTTTATCAGGTAAAATTAAAAAAAATAAATCATCCGTTTAAAATCCCATGACAGATTTTAGAGATCACCATTGCTAGTGGCTGTATTACTTTCGTTTCTGTGGCCCTGGAAATGGTAGAATGCCAGGTGAGGAATTCAGGTCATGCTTCTTTCCTGAATATTGTTTTCCTTTTAGAGGATGGGCTTGGGGCTACAAGCACTCAGAATGAGCACTGTGAACAGTTGGAGGCAGGCAGACTCCACGGCGTGGGTTCTTCTGGCAGGTGTGAGCCTATCTCCCTCGTCCAGCTCGTAAAAGGACCATGTGCGCTTTCAAGGGATTTCTGCAATCCTGGTCTTTTGACAACCACGACTATGATTTGATTGCCAAAGGCAGGTGGTTGTACAGAGGCCCAGTTGTGCAATCTAAAGAATCCTCAGTCTTCTGCATAAAATGCAAAAGCACAAGGAGAGGTTTTTTTTTTTTTTTTTTTAAAAAAAAGACTAAATAGGAGATAACCACATACAAATTAAAAATTAGGTGGAAGACTCATAGCTATTCTCTCATGTGGTTAGACTAGCACCGTCCAATAGAACTTTCTGCAGTGGTGAGGATGTTCTGCACCTGAGCCATCTAATAGGCTACCCACACGCAGCTACTGAGCACCTGAAATGTGGCTCATGTGACTGGGAAGCTAAATTTCAACTTTAGTTCATTTAAATTTAAATAGGCTCATGTATTTAGTGGTTATTGTGTTGGACAGAAAAGGATTATTCTATAACTCCATGAGGGACATGGATGAGTTTGATCTTCACTGTGATATTCCCAGAACCGAGGCAGATTTTCTACCTTCACCCTGGGTCCTCAATAACTATTTATTGTGTGAATATATAAATTGGATCAAGTCTATCCTTTCTTAGCAGTCTTAATGCTTCTCCTGGCCCTATAGCGCAAAGTCCTGGCAGGCCCACCTTCTGCTCCAGCATGTCCAATTTTTAAATCTCTCCTCTGACTTGCCCTCGTCTTCCTGTCTCTGTGGTTTTGTGTATGCAGTTTTCTCTGCTTGGAATTCTCTTCTTCCCACTTGCCGCCTTGGCAGGCCTCGCCTTATCTCTCATAACTGGAAACTGGCCCAAACTGAGTTCATCGGCCCCTTCCCTTGGTTCCCATGGAGGTGTGGGGTAAATGTTAGAGCATGGACATCTCACGGCAGATTCTCAGATCTGTGTGTCAATGTTTGTAAGGAAATTCCCAAGGGAAACAAGGCAAAACATGGGTGGGGAGCAGAGGGCACAGAGGAGAGGAAGCCAGAGAAGTGTGCCGTCATGAAGTCCTACCATGGGTTGAATTTGCTCAGGAACTCTATAATCAAGCCTCAGAGTTTTCCTGACCAAGGACAAGGAATTGGTGTTTTCACGCTCTCACTTTCATCCGTTACTGGTCAAGGACCATGCAGGAAAGGTGTGCTCCCAGATACTCTCTCCATTTGGGGTGGGCACAGGAGACTCCAAGGAAAATTCCCCAAGAAAAAGGGCAGGTTCTGACTCTGGAAAGTGAAGCCCATGGGAGTGAGGCACGATGGGGCGAGCAGCACAAAAGTGATTGATGGAAAAGGATTCTGAGGGATCTGGGCAAAACACAAACATTAGACATTTGACTTTACCCTCTCTGAGGGGTGTTAGAATGGTGTTGCAAACCTAGATTCATATTTTTTTAAGATTTTATTCATTTATTTGACAGAGAGAGAGAGATCACAAGCAGACAGAGAGGTAGGTAGAGAGAGAGAGGAGGAAGCAGGCTTCCTGCTGAGGAGAGAGCCTGATGCGGGCCTTGATCCCAGGACTCTGAGATCATGACCTAAGCCAAAGGCAGAGACTTTAACCCACTGAGCCACCCAGGCGCCCACCCAAATCCATGTTGTCCTAGAAAAATGGCTTGTTTTCAGTCTCCTTAGTAAAATTCAGGCACACTTCCTGGGCTTCATCCCCTGCCCTCTGTCCCCCACCCAGGCCTTGCCTGGTTTCAGTTGGAGTTAGTAACTAGCAAAAAGCCCCAAATTGCAGCTATTATTAAAACACAGCAGTTTATTGTGCTATCTGACAGTAAATGTGCTATCTGGCAATAATACCACATACTTGACTCTTCCACTGCCTTGAGATTCCCTAGGGCAGTAATATGCCTCACTGGTCTTTAAGTCACTGCATTTAAGCCTGACCCTAAGTAGATGTCAGATCAATATTTCTTGAGTAAACGAGTGATATCCACTTTTAACCTCATCTCTCTTATCATCTCTGATGACATGTTATATTGAAAGGCTCTATTCATGTGTCTATTTTGCCCAACATACCATATGGGTAAGGTTTCCTATTCTTTTTTCATTCTCTTAAACATAGCACGACCCAATACATGACAATTGTTAGATAATTGTTGAACTGATGTTTGTTGGGCAAGCATCCTGAAAGTTCCACGGGTCAGAGTACTATAATCTGAAGTGGTGTTTTCTTCATTCCTGAGTTTGTTTACAGACTGTGATCTCAGATCCCTCATGGTTCAGTACAGTAAAACAAAAACCCCTCTAGGTTTTTCCAGGAAGAATGTGATTTAATAGAGGGAATTGGGTGCTAGAGTAGGCAGAATTTCTAATGCTTCCCCCATTGATGTTCCACTCTAATCCCAGGAGGTCTGAATATGCTGATAGAGTCTGTGATTTTTTATGTTATATGGCAATACTCTCAGTACCAAGGTAGATTTTCTACCTTTGTTGTAAGTTCTCAATGAACATTTGTTGTGTGAAAATATAAATCTGATCATGGTCCCTCCTTCCTTAGCACTCTTAGGTGCATCTTCTGGACCACAAAGAGAGATTTCTGGGGCAGGCCTGATCTAATCACACAAGCCCTTAAAATCAGGGAGCTTTCTCTGGTCAAGAAGAAAAAGAATCACAGTCCAAGTGTGAGTCCAAGCATGACAGGTCCTGCTCTGGTTGCCATGTTGGGAGAAGGACTCAAGGTGCCGTTGCTGGTTTGAAGATGGAGGAGGCCACATGGGGAGAGAGGCAGATGGCTTAAGGAGACAAGAGAAGCTTCTGACAGCCAGAAAGGTAGTGGGGACCTAAGCCTTAAAACTACAAGGAGATGAATTCTGCCAACGTCCTGAATGAGCTTAGAAGGAGATTCTTCCAAGAGCTTCCAGAGAAGTTTGAGAAGATTCCTGTCAGCAACTGACACCTTATTTTTAGGCCCACAGGCATGAGAGCCATTTGATCTTCTCTTCTCTCTTGCTAATAGTTTTTACCCTGTTTTCTTTAAAAACCTAACTCTAAGACCTTAATAGTTTTTAACCTGTTTTCTTTAAAAACCCAACTCTGGGAAGAAATTTTAGCATCCAAGCTCAAGAGAGGTGGGATGCAATTCTTTGTCCACAGTGTGGTGAGACTCTGACCTAGAACCCTCTTGAGCCACCTGACCTCTGACCTATAGAGTGGAAAGTAATAAATAGATGTTATTTCAAGCTGCTAAGTTTGTGGTAATTTGCTACACAGCAGTAGAAAATGAATACAAGTGCTTATTAGATTAGAAAATGAATACAAGTGGAGAAGCCTGGAGTCAAGAAAGTAAGGTGGGCTACTCCTAGCCTTCAGATTATGGTACCACCTGCTGCCAGGGAGCTGTGGGAAATAACAACTGGCCCATAACCCTGAAGCTGGGGCCTAGCAGTGAGAGAGACCAGCAGGGTGCCACACTGTCACATCTGCTGAAGCTCACTCTCACCCCACCAGAGCTGACAGAAGGAGGGGACCTCTTCCTCTCTTCTATCTGACAGGTACCCCAAGAATTAATTTTAGTATTAAACATGTCATATCCAGAACAACAGTGGAGAAGAAGTTCTGAGGCATGTGGCTCCCAGCATCCAGCACCTGAGAAAAAGGGGAACCTAAGCAAGGGGTGAGGAGAATGTTGATTGACAATGAATAGTATCCAGTGTGGCTCTTCAAATGTTCAAGATTGCTTTTTTTAAAAAAAATCTTATTTATTTATTTATAGAAATCATAAGGCGGGGGAGGGTAGAAGGAGAAGCAGTCTCCCCACTGAGCAGAAAGCCTGAAGCGGGACTCAATCCCAGGATCCTGACCAGGGATCATGACCTAAGCCAAAGGCAGACACTTAACCAACTGAGCCACCCAGGAGCTCCTGTTCAAGCTCCCTTTAAGCCAGCCTTCTGGTAGGAGTTATTTTCATTTTACAGATCAGAAAACTGAAGTTCAACTGGGTTAAATATCTTGCCTAAAATCCCATCAATAGGAAGTAGCAAAATCAAGATTGGAACCCAGATCTCTTTCTCCCCAAGTCTACATTTTTCTCCCTCTGTCAGTGATGCGGGGTGTGAGGTAGAACTTCTATGACTGGCTGACAGTTGGACCGTGAAGGCTTAAGTAAGGAGGCAATGGAAGTGGTAGTAACTTCATTTTATTTAAAAAAAAAAGTTTCCCTTAAGTTTCTGGCAAGGGCTGCTGTTAGTCTCTTTTTGGAGCCCTGTCTAACTCTGTCTCCTCCTCCCCTTCTCTTATCCAAGCTTCTTCCTTGGCCCACAGTCCCTGATTTTAGACACAGACCCTGCAATGTGTGCTCTACTTTCTGGGCTTATTTTGGTGAAGGATCCTGCCTCCTTATGTGAGGCAGTCTCCTTTCTGTGGGTGTACGCAATCGGCCCTTCTCTTCCATGGTCAGGGTCTCTCTGCCTCTCCCCCACTGGGGGCTGGCACCGGACTAAGGATCAACATCAGGAGAACCGTCCCCTCCAAGGGGAGGGATGGCGCGGAGCATTTCCCCCAGACAGCTCTATCTTTGCTGCATACCAATCCAATTACAAACAAATTGGCCCATGGGTTCAAGCATGAGAGTGATTTGGCCTTTTCTTCTCGCTTGCTGACAGTTTTAGACCTGTTTTCTTTAAAAACCCAACTCTTGAGAAGAAATTTTAGCACCCAAGCTCAGGAGAGGTGGGATGCAATGATCCTTGATATCAGGTTATAATAAGGCTCTGAGAAGAAACTCTGACTTATATTTTTCAGGAAAAAAAAATGTAAGAAAAAGAGATGGGTTTTCTGGGATTTCCCTGTGACTGCAGGTTGGGGGCTGGGAGAGTAATTTTTTCTGGGTCTGACTTGGACCAGCTCTCTGGTTCTCTTTTCTTCTCTGAGTGGCTGCTCTTTTCTGGACTTTTCCTCATGGTGAGGAATTCATTCCTAGATTTTTGGAGAGAGGAAATGAATGTTTCGATCGTCTTTACTAACCCTTAAAAGACAAGTTTTTGTTTTGTTGTGCTTCGTTTTTTTTTTTTTTTTGAAACATGCTCATACTTTGATATAGTTGAATGCAAATGAAAGCAGGGCATCTGTGTCAAAGAGAAGCAGACAGCCCCCCTATTTAGAAAATTTAGGATCAGCCAGGCTTTCTTCACTAAAGGTCCCATGGGAACATTCTTAGGAGGGAGACATGTGAAAGAATGTTCTTCTTCTGTCTTTTTAAAAGTCTATTTAAGCACACCTTACACTGAAAACCTAACTTTACTAGAAAGAAAAGAAGATAGAAAGTGAGGTTGTAAATGATGTTGGGTTTTGGTTTTCTTTGTCTTTTTTTTGACCCCAAATTCTTCAGTCTAGGTTTTCCTGAAGTGCACAATTATCCTGGGCTGCATATTGACATTAGTCAAATAAAGGGTGGTCCTTCTTTCTGTTCCCTTGTGTTTTTGAGAAAGATCACCTGTCATTTCCTATCAACACACCAGTGACACTTCCCCTGTGAGGATCTGTGTGGAGTTTCTGGGGGAAATCGAGTTCACTTGCTCTGAGCCACTCAGCTGGTAGGGAGACTGAGACCACTCCCTCATCGCCATCAGAAAGCCTCTTCAGCCATGTCTCAGAGGATTTCCAGCGTGACTTAGAACATCCAACAGAGATGTTTAGAGACACAGTCAGAGGATGCATTTAGACATGGGCTTGAACCCCACCAGGCAGGGTGGCATACACCAGAGACTTGGGTAGGCGTATGCTCTGTTCCCATGGCATCTAGAGACCCGCCGGGAAACCAATGAGTACAGCATGATTAGAAGTGAGAGAAGTGCTGTGATGGTGAGAAGGAGGCCATGAGGGCACAAAGAAGGGGTATGTAACCTAGAACTGGCAGGAAGAACTTCCAGAAGGAATGGCAATGGTGCATAAGACTGTTCATGACATTGTCACAGTTTCTGTGATGAGATCTCAGCAACTGACCTGAATAGAGGATGGAAGTGTATGCCACTGAGGGGAAACATGGTGGGGGATACTTCTAATAGATCCACCTGAATGGGCTGCAGCAGGGCTGTGACCATGCCGATGGGTTCTGCAGCTGCACTTTGATGGCCTTGGACTGTCCATCGCTAAGTCAGTCAAAGAGCCAGAGCTCCTCCTCTTTTATTTCCTGCCTTTCTTAAGCAAGACCTGTGTAATTTAGTGCCTCATAAAGGGGAAATGCTAAAGAGTAGATAGGAATTCCAGGAGGGATGTGTGGTGAGAAGATGGGGACTCTTCCCTCAGCTTCGTTATGGCACCTGCCTCACTTCATCTGTGTGTCCAGCCCCCCTGGGTCACAATGAAAAAGAAGATGCAGTGATTATCCTGTCAAACTGTCAATTTTGGGGGTGAATGAAATATCCACAAGGGATCTCCCAGAAGCCAGAAAACTCATATTTACTTTGGACAGGGAGAATTTGAACCTATGTCTCCAGTTTTAAAAGTCTAAGATATTAATTCATTGTGACATCTGGTCCTTCCCTTTGATATTTTAAAAATATGCTAGAAACAGAATCATGAATCCATGCTCCAAAGAGCTACTCTCTGATTCTGGGAAAGAATGCAACTCTGAGTTTATCTTGTTTATTCAAGTAGTCTCTGGTCATTTGTGTAACATGATATTTCTTCCATTGGATGTTGTAAGCCAATTTCTAGCACAAGGTTTCCATTTTGTTTTAATCATCCATGAAAGAAAAGAATGTGGGAATGTCTGTTTCGCCATTTTCCAGGACTGTGGTGGCACCAGTAGCTGGCTGCTGACTTCTAGTCTTTGCTGCAGCCACTTGAGAATGTGAGATTCTCTATGAACCCTCGAATTTTGGAACTAGAAAGAAAATTTAGCAGTATATAATAAAAACCGTAAGGATGCTCCTACCCTTTCTTTCAGGCAATCCACTCCAGACCCACCAGTACACATCCTCAAATATGTTCCCTCTATTTTTTTTTTCATTAAAAGAGAGAAAGAGAGACAGAGAGAGAGAGAGAAACCAGCAAGATGTTCAACATCATGGACCTTGTTTTGAAAGTTGGATACTTTAACTTGAAGGAATATTATTCAGTCCTAAAATAATTATGAAAGCTGCATATATTCACAAATGTCTATGAAAGCCTACCATGTACCAGTGCTCTGATATAATACGGTAATAAGCAGATTTCAAATCTATGTTCCCTATGACCTTATCTACTTAAAAGACATACAGCTACCATACCTACAGAAGAAAATTTGCAGAAATGTTACCAGTTGGCAAGGTAATAAATACTTTCTAAGTGCTTTTGTAGAAAGAAAATTTGTTATACTGGAGAAAAATGTGTTACACTGTCTTTTGTCAATTAATATAAAAATTATGATAGGAGTACAGAAGGTGCTGCTAGCTTTGGAAAAGATATCTGAGAGTATAAGAGTGAACATTCATTCATTCTTGGTTCATTTACTGAGCAACTACTATATGCTAAAAATACAGCAATGGTTAAGACAGAGACATAATCCTCACAATTGTTAGTTAGGTCTGTGTTTTACTTTAACATTATTTAATGAATATTTGAATCTAAAAATTATCTTAGAATAATCTATACTAATTTCCATCTTTCCCAGCTCCCTCCTCCAAAAACACCTGTTGTAGAAGGCAAATTTAAGTTTCAGAGACAGTCATTTGCCTGAGGTCTCACACAGCTTATTTGTAGCAAGCCTAATATTAGAATCTGATTCTTCGTTTACCTGCCACCTTACCTCCACATTTCTCTTACAATCCTCACATGTCTCTTAAAAATGAGGTGTTGGAATAACAATGGAAAATCAGCACAAGTCTTTAGAACTTTGATTAACAATATTGGGCAGAGAGTGAGGATGATCAAGACCTGTGCTTCTCAAGCTTCCTTGTGTATAAGAATTACCTGAGAGTCTTGTCCAAATGCAGATTTTGATTCTGCAGTCTGGGGTGGAACTTGAGATTCTGCATTTCTCATAAGTTTCCAGGTGATGCTAATAGTTCTGTTCTTGAGTACAAGAAACTGAAGGATAGAAACTGTCCAAATATGGGAGAAATTCAAGTTTAATCTGTAGCCAGTGTTCTTTCTAGTTTTGTCATCAGGGAAGAATAGATGTCAACGTTTTGCAGTCTTAAGTTTTCTGTCACTAACTGCTGGCACAGTTTCCCTTTTCCTCTCAACACTTGCTCTACATCTCAATCTCTTTCATACAATATGCCCGTGAAAGGCAGGAAGAATATTCTAGAACCACACCATGATGAGATAATGGAATAGGAATTGGCACCTGGGACATCTGACTCCCAAGCCCTTTCTCTCAACTGATACAATGTGTAGCCCCTACACTGTGTTGCCCTCAGCAAGTGGTCATAGGCCAGGTCTCCAGAGTCAAGACCAAACTAGGTCTGAAGCCTAACTAAGTGCTTAGCCCTAAGATTCAGTTACCTCATGTGTTGGTGTTTCTATTTCTTTGTGTATAAATATAGATAATAATAGCACTAATCTCACTGGATGTTTGTGTAGATTAAATGTGGTAATGTATACAAATCACTGACTTCAGTATCTAGCATAGAATGAGTGCTCTATAAAAGTAGCTGTTATTGTGGTTAGCTGAATCTAAATCTCATTCCCAGTTCTTCTAGAGGAACTCATGCAAACCTAGAATTATATTTATTTAAAATTTAGTATTTAATTGAGCATACTCTAAATACAAATAATATATATTAATAAAATGCTGAGTAAATAAATGAAAAATAGAAATAATGCATGACTATATTTACATATACTTATGTAAATATATAGATATACTTAAATAGCATCTAATGTATTTAATTATTAAAATATTTACACAAATTGATATAAATATGTGGACAAAGTATAAATTACAGAAATAATATATGTGATTATATAAAGTTAAAAACAAAGATATAATAAAAATATAGTATAAAATTTAAATGACTTAAATTTAGGTAATAGGATAATATAATTTAAGTATATATCATTTTATAGATGCCATATATATTCATATATAGATGATGCGATAGCTGCACAAATGCACAAGTGCTTTTGAATACTATGAGAACAGGGAAGGTGGTCACTAGCTTTCTGGAAAGATGGGAGGAATAACTTCTGAGTTCAGAACGATTAGTTTGAGGTTGAAGAAAAGCAAATTGGGCTAAGGGTTTGGAATAAAGAGAGTAAAGAGGGAAGTAGCCAATGAGGCTGTAATGAATATTGGTGCTAGTTTGTAAAGAGCCCCTAAATCGTAGCCTTTATCTGTGGACTGGGGGGGGGGGGGGGCGGGTCATGGGAAGGTGGTTTTAAGCAGGCCAGGCATGTGATTAGACATGTGTTTACATCTATGGGGTGGACAACTTGGTTAGAAATCCTTTGGCCTGCTCTCTGCTTTCTTCAGGAGTCTAGACTGCTTCCCAAGCATCATCAAACACTGCAATAGTCTTTTGAAATTGTCCTAGCCATTGAAAAGGTAAGGGTTCCGGAAGGAGTCATTGTGTAATGGGGTATTTTCTAATCCCTGTGCCTCTGCGTACTAGAATTTCACATTCAGTGATAAGATTTGAGGCATTTTTTCTGAAGAGGACAGAATTACTGATGCAAAAGATTATACTAAAGGGAAAAAATTAGATTAAAAAAAAAAAGAGAAGAATACAAAGCAATGCCTTACTCCTGTTCCTAGTGTTAACTTCTAATCTCTTATCCTTGGTGATACTTATCCTTAACTCGATCTTAGAAAGGATGAGCCCTGGGTGGCTCAGTCATTAATCATCTGCCTTCAGCTCAGGTCATGATCCTAGAGACCTGGGATCGAGTCCCACATCGGGCTCCCTGCTCAACTGGAAACCTGCTTCTCCCTCTCTCACTCCCCCTGCTTGTGTTCCCTCTCTAGCTGTGTTTCTCTCTGTCAAATGAATAAATAAAATCTTAAGGAAAAAAAAAAAAAAAGAATGAACTCTGAATGTCACAGGAGCCATTGTGATTAAGTGTCAGGTAAAGACCAAGGATAGAATGCTGTGATGGGGAGGGAAATTTTAAGTTTCTTTCTTCATCACTAGCTAACCTATGTGGTTGAAGAAGGAAAGAAAACATTTCCTTCAAAAGGAAACATGCTAAAATTAGAATCTGATGCAACCTCTCATATCATTCCCATAGAGAATCACTTTCTAGACTATTTGTTGGCAATCAGATGCATAGTTCTGCATATCTTTATTGGCCTTTGCCACAGGAAAAGCATCTCAAAGTCTTGTCCCATAACACATCATGTGAAAATAAATGATAATTCTATTTGACAGTTCCTTTCATCTCAGGATCTTAATCTCCCAAACATTCTTTAATAAAGACTCACAACACCCTGTGAGGTAGGTAAATATAGTAGTGTGCTATTTTATGAGTGAGGAAGATGATTGATAAGGAGATTAAGCAATTTGCCTGTAACAAGGTAAGTTTGTAGATATGGTAGTCAAATTTTCACCCTCTGAGAGGAACACAATATTGCTAAATCAAGATGAAAGCCTTTACTCATCCTTTTAAATGACTGAACAAAATTGAATCATGGCTTTATCATTCCCAAGTTACTAGAGGTCATCCAAAATAAAAAAAATCATAATACATTTTTCAAAAAGAGGCTCATATTTACACATATGAATTCATTTCTTCATTGCTCTACAGAACCTCATGACTGTAGAGTTTTATTCCTTAAACAGTTGAACTAAATTCCAGTCTTTTCAAAGAAGGCATGGAGCTTATTATTATGGAGAATAGTCTTTGTCTTCCATATCTAGTCTACATTTAGATCTATGACTTCTTGTAGATGTTCCTTACATGGAACTTTGCTGCCTTACATGAGGTAATTTCATGCTATTTATTAGGATGTGGAGTTCTAGTGTATTTTCTCTGTTAATACCAGATATACTTTATTGAGCACTTATTGTGTGATAGATTCTTTGCTAAAGGCTCAACATAGTTCACATCTACTCCTTAAACACTGTGAAGGAGGTACCGTCCATTTGACATATGAGAAATCTCAAGCTTCAGGGAAACTTGCTCAGTCAGGATAACAGAGCCAGGAAGTAGTAAAATGTGGAAACTCCCAAGATTGACCCTGGATCCAACTCTTCTGAACACTGGATCATAAACAATACGACCAGCTCACTAGAATTCTTTTGTAAGGAATAATAGAAGTTTAGGGTGTGTCTTTTTCTGTGCTTTACCTTCCATTAAAATGAGGTTAAACAGGGGTGCCTGGGTGGCTCAGTTGGTTAAGCGACTGCCTTCGGCTCAGGTCATGATCCTGGAGACCCGGGATTGAGTCCCACATCAGGCTCCCTGCTCAGCAGGAAGCCTGCTTCTCCCTCTCTTACTTCCCTCTGCTTGTGTTCCCTCTCTGGCTGTGTTTCTTTCTGTCAAATAAATAAATAAATAAATAAATAAATTTTTTTAAAGTGAGGTTAAATATTTGACATACTTTGTTTACCTGCAGTAGAAATTTATAAAATTGTTCCTGCTATAAACCCAGATACAGAATTTGTAGGAGAGCTGAAAAATGACTACAGCAAAACATTAATCTTTAGATTGTTTCCCTGATCCCTGGAGTTCTCTCTCTCTCTCTTTTTTCTTTTTCTTTTCACAGAATGGGTTAAATATTCTAGTGTTTATGGGTACCTTCTGTCCTTTCAACCACACCCAGCATCTCCTCTAGGATGTATACTTGGGGGTGATTGTCAAAAGTTCATTTTGTTGTTCAAAGTCTTTTTCTGTCTAATATTCAATTTTAGTTCCTTTTCTTCCTTTGTCTTCTCTATGAAAAGCTGGCGATATCTGAAGCTCTGTTCTCTCCTGATCATAATGACATTCCAACTCTATTGCTCTCTACCTCTTTGGTTCTGTGGGGGACTTTTCTAAAGGTTGTTTGTTTTGCTGAAGGGCTGGGAAATGATATGTTTCAGAAGTGACATTTTGACTTGCAGGGGCCAGACAATCTGGACATGGACAGGCTTTCTATAAATCCCACATGTTTTCTGTATTTCAATGCTGTCATCTTAAATGCAGCATCTGTAGCATAAAACTGCCAAAGAGGGTCATATTTTTATTTTTTACCAATAATTCTAGATGACCTGTTTTCACCCAGATCCAGCAACTTGGATCATTTACTCACTCTTCTATTAAATCGAGCCATTTTTTCTAAACATTAAATATTTGACATAGTATAAAATATCTCTTTGGCACTGCCTCTTAAAAATGTATACACATGTTATTTCCAGAAAATGATCTTCTTGAAGAACAAGATGAAAATTTAATGGCAGCTTTAATTTTAGTTTAAGACACAATATTACACTAGCAAAGAAGAATTCACCAACAGCTGCAGGTCTGAGAGACCAAGGGACTGATTAAATCCATCACATGGACAACATCTAACTGAGTGGTAGGTGTGCTCTATGACTTGCAGTAAGTCTGTTACCAGATGAGCCAACTTCAAAGATAGTGGTGGTCTGTGCAGAGGATAGCAGGAGGTGGAGAAGTGCCAAAGCTTCAAAGAAAGTTGAGGGTGTTTTCTGTTGTTTTTATCATTTAAATTCATTGAATACAAAAATATTTTGAGGTATGTTAATAATGACCTAACATTTATTTTCAGTTTTGTGACATTAGTATACAAAGACAGATTAAATAAATAATGCAAATTAATTGCATTTATATTTTAAACAGAAGAGTACTTCAAATGCAAATAGGAGACATCCTGTCTACAAGGATATTTAGCCAATTACTTGATGCATGTGGTTACAAAGAGGATTGAGTATTGTCCAAGAGGCACAGATGGGATGATTTAGGCACAAACAACTTTTATTTTGTTACTTCTGTGCAAACTCTTGGACATACCTGCCTTCATAAAAATTATATTCTCGGTGTATAAGCCTTAAATATATATCAAGAAATTATACAGAAAGCAGTTTCTTGGCTAATAACTGGGGTTATTAAACTTTAATATATTACAGATCCATATTCTTTATAGATTTGTTATAATTTAGGAGTTAAATGTTGACAGTTCCTAGTTGTAGAACTTTTATTTAAGATTTCGATTAGAATAACATTTCCCACCTGATTTGAAGCAGCAAGTTCTAGGGTTATTTCTTTTTTTATGCATATTTATGCTAAATTCACTAGATGATATAGTCAGCTCTGATTATTTTTAGTACTAGAAAAATCTTATCCTTGGGATGTTTGCAAAACTTTTTCCTGAGTCCTACAAGTGCCTATTGAAGTATTTGTTTCCCTCTTCTTGTTGGATACTAGGAAAACTCTAGCCATGTTTGTCCACTTCTAGTAATGGGTAAAATTTCAGGACATGTATATTTGTATACTAGTCTCTGGCTGGTTTACATTTATTTTCCTATTCCTGTTTTCTTTTTAAATGCTTTTAAAAAATTACTGATATTAAAAATTAAAAATTCAAATAATATTACTTTAAAATCTTACTTAATTTTATCACAGTACATAAGCACAACTTTTGAACTATAACAACAGATGAAACAAAGATACTGATGTTTCAACGCCTATAGCTCACTCATAATAAAATGCCGAGGAAACTTGAACTCTGCCTTTTTGCATGGATGACACAGGGCTGCCTAGACTTCCAAGGGTAAAGTGGAATGAGAAATAATATTATTATAAATTATTAACTCATCTGGGTCATAATGAGGATAATTATTTTCGTGTATCTTTATTCCTCTGGGATATGAAATAATTGTTTCAGTGCTCTGCCAAGTACATTTAAATATTGTTATTGGTTGAAACAAAATGCAAATCTTGTGGGCCTCATCCAATGTGTCCAAATGCAAAGAAAGATACAGAGATGGTAACACCCAGATTCACATTTACCAAGGGATTCCAAATAATGCCCTAAATGACTATTTTGGAGCTCAGTTACATGCAGGTGCTAGGAGGATTTATGCTGTGAATGCCTGAAATACTTTCTCCACGGAGGGGAGATTATTAAGTACTAGTGAGCCTGAGTGTTTGGTGCCAATACTAACCATTAACTTTTGGCTCCAAGCCATGACTGTCTACTCGGCGGTGGATTCTGCCACCAAGGGGAAGGTCATTAAAGGCTGTTCTTTATTCTCGCTAGTATGTTCCAACATAATTAACAGAAGTTGTTCACCAGATGGTTTCCTTCCTGTCAGCAAGTACCTCCAACTTAATGGGCTATGCAGGATTCTTTACTTTAAGTGGGTGAGGCGGGAAGCAAATTTAAAATATATCATCTTTGATCCTCCCACTTCTAATTAGTTCTAGAGGTTTTAGATAATAACGTAAAGGGCGCAGGGAAATGAAATCATTCTAAAAATCAAAGAATCACAGAAGGCCACAAGAGTTTTAGACATACCATGGGATGTTTCTTCCTCCGTTCCAGGTCTCTGCCCAGCACCAGAAAAACACGGAAACTATTTCAGCCTACCACAGAAACACGTTCACAGAGCCTTAGAGCTGAAATGGATTTAAAACCTGATCACAAAATTCAACAAATGTTTATTTCGTTCCCAAAATGAAACTATAAGGGGTGGTGGGGATGGAGAGCAAGACGTTACACCTCTTGACCCAGAAGTTAGAGAGTAATGAGTTCAGACCTGTAAACAGGCAATTTATAATGGAGTCTGGTAAGGACTGTAGCAAATGTTGTTGGCTTCCAACCTCAGCGCCACAGTCCCCTCTTGTGAAATAAACCTTGATCGTGTTTATGTATGCCCTCTCTTGCCCAAGGTAGTGGATGCAAGGTGGGTCTGCTCTAAAGCCATCTGTGTTGTTCTGTTCCCCTTGCCAGTGTTGGGTTTATAAATTTGTAGATGTATGAGCCACCTCTGGCCAAAGCATCATAAGGGATGCCTGATGGGGAGCTTCTGGGAAAGGTTTTCTTCCTCCTAATAATGCACTAGAAAATCTGGCCCCCTTCACTTCCATTGTTGATATTGTATAGGAATCATCTAGCTACATGGCATAAGGCACCATGAACTACCTTCTAGTAGCTCAAACTAAGTGGTTTCTCTATAAGCTAGTTACATTTAGGAAATGATTTTATTATAAGGAATATAATAAAAATATACCATTCTTACTCATTATCTCAAATGATTATTATAACAAACTTGTAAATCACATGAGACAGAAACTTTTCCCTTTGTAACAGATGGAGAAACTGAATCTCAGAGAGACTGTTGTGATGAGCCTAGACAAAGCTGTTGGCTTCGAAAACTGAGGATCCTTTCCACCACACTACATTGTTTCTACCTTAAGTAAAATGCTCAGTTGCACAGGTCAGGGAGATGATGTAATTATAAAACATCTCTCTCTCTCTCTCTCTTTATTTTTTGCCTGAAAAATACTAATTCTACCTTCTTTTGAGCTTTTATCCTGGCATTTAAAATTCAGTTTAAATACATATTTCTACATGAAGAGTTTTTTTATTTTTTATTTATTTATTTTTTTTTGAGAAAGAGAGAGAATCTTAAACAGGCTCCACACCCAGCAAGGAGTCTGAGTGGGACATGATCCCACCATCCTGAGTTCATGACCTGAGCTAAAATCAAGAGTCAGTTGCTTGACTGAGCCACCAAGGTACCCTACATGAAGAAATATTTGTTTTTTATTGTTAGGGTTTTTTTTTTTTAAGACTTATTTCTTATTTTAGAGAGAGAGAGTGTGTGTCAGGGGAGGAACAGAAGGAAAGGGAGAGAATCCCAAACAGACTCCCGGCTCAGCACAGAGCCCAACACAGGGCTTGATCCCACGACCCTGCGATCATGATCTGAGCCAAAATCAAGAATTGAGTGCTCAAACGACTGAGCCACCCACGTGCCCCAACATGACGAAATATTTTAAGTGAAGTGATGTAAAAAGGGCTTTCTAGTAAAATATCATTAAAAATCAGTAATGACCGGAAAGGTTTCAAAAGACTTTGAAGGGAACAAGAAGAAATGGCCTTCTAGTTTCATTCATTGCATACCATGCATCAGTCCACCTAGGAAGCGTTGCAACAATGATTACACATGATTACTAAGCCCATTTTTATAGGGTAACCCGAATGGGGTAGAAGGTTACTCTATAAAAATTCGGGCTACAGTAGTCATGGGCTTAGTAATCATGTGCTATAGCTCACTTGTGAAGGCAATTTTACTCATTCAGTACAGTTGTTAGGCTTCCTTTATTTGTGAGTGACAGAAAGCCCAATGCAACTCGTTGAAACAAGACAAGTAATATATTGGCTCACATAACTAAATACTGTTCAACAGGCAGCTCTGGCTTCTGGCACAGCTCGATTGAGGGCTCAACTCCTGTCAAGAGGCTCCACCTATGGCTCTCCTTTCTCTGTGTGACTCAATTCTGGCTCGGAATGGTGGTCCCAGACTTAAGGCTCATTTCATCATAGCTCCCTGTTCACTGGAAATAAGGTTTGCCTCTTGAAGCACTCAAATAAAAGTCTAAGAGTTGAAGTTCACTGGCCTTAAATATATTGTTGAGGTCACCAAGCTATTTCTTGGTCACAATTCTTCACTGTCTTGTTGCAGTATTATACATGTACCTTTTTGCCAAGGCCTCAAAATATACTCCTCCATTTCTTTTGGCCATTCCCTTGGCATGATTTGTTTTGTGAATGTGATGTTAGCAAATAGGTCGAAGAGGCTTGGGTGTACTCACACAGCTGGGTTTGCCTTCTTGCTGCAGCTCTGTCTTTTGCCATGAGAAGAACATGCCTTGTGTGTAAAATTTATGCAAGGAAGATGAAAAATACATGGAGAAACCCTGGACTAATGGACCATACCTGTTAGCTAGTGTTCTAATAAAACCATGTAACAAATTATCCAGAAACTCAGTGGCTTATACATTTGTGTCTTGTTTACATTTCAGCAGGTGGCTGAGATTTGGCTGGTAAAGACTAGGCTTGGATGATGTTGCCTCCAAGTGAGTGATTGTGTCTTTTCCTTTTTTTTTGCACAAACCTTACAGTCAAGGCATGGCAAGAGGGAGAGGTGCAGCAAGGGAGCAAGGCTAACTGTGTAAGTATGCCCAAGCTTCTTTTTGTATCATTTGGAGCCAATGCCTTCTAAGCCTAATCTTTATGAGCCAAATCTCAGCCACCTGCAGAAATGTGAGCAGGAAACATAAATACCTGTGCTTGTAAGTTACTGAGTCTTAGAATAATTTGCTACATGATGTTATCAGAGCAGTGGCTAACTGATAAATTTACTGTGTCCATCACTATGCCATTCACTAAGGCAGGGGTTGGAAAGTGATTAGAAAAGCCTAGACTGAGTTTGCTGCTAGAACCCAGTGATGGAGTCTGACTCACCTTTAGTTAGCATAAAGCTGGACAGGTGAAGAAATCTGGACATTGTTAGCAGAAGGAGGTGCTCACAAGCAAGAACAATTCTGTGCCCCCGTCGTCAGCAAAGCCAGCATTTAGAATTAGTGATGGATTTTGCATCATGCTGCCACACTCTGCATGCAGAACCATTGCAAATAACTGACAACCTGGGATTCCCGGGTGGCTCAGTTGGTTGGGCGGCTGACTTCGGCTCAGGTCGTGATCCCGAGACTCTGGGATTGAGCCCCACATCGGACTCCTTGCTCAGCAGAGAGCCTGCTTTTTCCTCTCACCACCCCTCTCATGCTTTCTTTCTCTTAAATAAACAAAATCTTTAAAAAAATAAAAATAAACACCTGACAACCTGATGTTCATGTGATGCACTACTGATCACTGAAGGGCAGATGGCGGATGGATAGAAACAATGACCTTCAGAAGCTGTTTCTTGTACTAAAGCCTTGCAAGTAGCAGGCTTACTGTTGTCTGTGCTGGTTGAGACACACTTAAAACATTGGGCTTGATCCAGACCATCGCATTTTTAGAGGCACATTACTAAATTGAAACTTGTTGGAAGTGAGGGATCCAGAAATTTTTAAATGAAAAAGCTGGACTCTATGGGTATAGCAGATATGGGGAGGATGGAATATGAATCAGGGTCAGCAGGAGAAGAAATTATTATTTTCAAATATCGTAAGGGATGATGTATGGAAGAAAGATTGTACTTAGTCTACAGTGTGGAGATATGTGTTATATGGAAAGAATATGGGCTTTGGGGTCAGGGAGATGGAATTCTACCACTTAATAGCCATGTGTCTTTGACAGGTAGCTTTCTCAGTGTCTGCTGTCTCATCTGTGAAATGGGGATACTTCCTTGCACATTGAAGTTTTGGAGAGCTTGGCAAGTAATACACGTGAGGCTCGCCCTTCTAGGTGCTCCATAAATGTTAATTATTCTAATATTGGTGATGTTATTATTAGAACTGTATTAGAACCAACATATGGAATTTATAGGAAACCCCTTTCAGCTAAGGATAATAAAGAAGAACACGTAGCACTGTCCAAAACCAGAGTGGGCTTCTGAATGTCGTAGTGAGTCCTCAGTGATGGCAACTGTTTCCACAGAGGCTGGGCTTGAGGAATGAAGTGTAGGGGACTTGCTGAGAGTGCTGGCACACTACATTATAAGGATTTCTCGGCTACTCCCTCATTCTGAGGTCCTGAGTTCAATGAACTGTGAGCCAGCTTCATTAACACTCATCCCCAACTGGGCGAGCAATGAAAGGTATTATAAATAGGGAGTCCAAACATCTGGATGTACTTGGAACGATCTTGGTTTAGACCTGTTGTCCTGGTGCAATTATGAAAGAATCCCCTTTCTCTCTCAACAGTGTCCCAGTTTAGATGGTAAAATTATATAGTCGCCCTAATTATAACTAATTCAGTGAATAGAAGCCAAGCATATTCTTGTTATTTTCAGCATAACTTACCCCCCTTAGCGCCTGAATTACCACTCTTCCTGGGTTTCCCTTCCTGGTGTAATGGTATTATCATCCTCCTATTAACTCAGCCTCACACCTTTGGAAGCCACTTCAGCATTTCTGCCTCCCTCTCCCTGCATCTTCAATCAGTTGCCAAACCCTTTTGATCCTATCTGCCCCTTCTTTTAAGTCTCTGTGCTTTAATTCAGGTCTTGTTACCTCTTGCCTGGAGCATTGTAAAATCCTCCTAAGAGCCCTGACCCATTCTATTATCCATAAACCTCACTGCCACTGGAGTGTGCCTTTTAGAGAAACCACCAATCTCACTGGTGCTTTCAATTCACCTAGATAGATTAAATTAAGTTGCTCTTGTGAGTCCTATTGCATTATGTAAAAACAGAAAAGTTTTCATCAGGTGTGGAGGACCCATTTGGGATGGCATGATTTAAGATGTAGAGGTATGTGGCCTGCACAGAATTCCCCCAGAGGTACTCAGGAGGGCATCTCAATGATACAGGTCGTTAACCTTCAGAGCAACTGGAATCTGCGGCTGAAACCAGCCTGTGCAACTCCTGCCCTGAAGAGACAAGGCTAACAAAATCAGCCAGGGACAAAGAAAATAAACCAAAAAATGGCTCCCCATCTGAGCCCAAATAGAATATCTAAGAGCAGGTTCTCTGAATTGCAGATGCTGGTATGCAGTACATATTGATTTTCCATGTAGTTGCTTCTCATGGGCAATTTGATACAGTGTCTTCTGAGGTTATTTACACAATACTGGTGAGTGATTCTTTTGAGCAATCCCAGAGCACCCAGCTAGAATGGAAACCACTGCCAACCTCTCAGATAGGCATTCACGTTCAGCTGGCCTCTCTGTCTCCCCCGAAGCTGTGTCCCATGGACTCTGGGCAGACCATGTGCTGTCTCTCACCTGTGTCTACTACATTCCTCTTCTTCCTCAATCAGGGCTCAGGTGTCCTCTTCTGGCAAAATACTCTCCCATCACCTCTAGTTGTGGCAGCGCTTCCCATCTGTCAGGGTTCTGCTCGAACACCACTTCCTCCATAAGATTTGGCAAGATTCTCCTGGGGTCTTTAATTTCCTCCTTGACCACTTTTCCCTGAATGTTATCTATCTATACCTATATCTATTCTATATCTATATCTATCTATATCTATATGCCTACACATGTGTCTTTAAGCTGTAAGCCCCAGAGAAGATACAGAATGTCTATTCATCTTAGTGTCATCTTTAGTGCTTTACATATACAGATTTTAAATAAGTGTTTATTGAACTAAATGATATTTTAAGAGTATCTTAATTGGGCTATGCAACCATGCAAAATTGAAGTATCTCCTAGAAAGGGGACCATAAAGGCAACATTATAACTATTTGACCAGGGCAAGAGAACACCCCTCCTAGTGGAGAAATCTACTTGCTTTGCAGTTAACAAAATGATAAAGGACTACATCCAACTTTTAAAAATGAAGATTCAATTTTTAAAAAAAGATTTTATTTATTTATTTGACAGAGAGAGAGAGATTACAAATAGGCAGAGAGGCAGGCAGAGAGAGAGGGGGAAGCAGGCTTGCTGCTGAGCAGAGAACCTGATGTGGGACTCGATCCCAGGACCCTGAGATCATGACCTGAGCTGAAGGCAGAGGTTTAACACTCTGAGCCACCCAGGCGCCCTGAGATTCAAAAATTTTTGAAGAGCTGTGGAATGCCAGAAAACTCTGAGTATAAAACCAATCTGAATACTTAATTCTTGGTTATCCTAATACTTAAATTCCTTAGGTATCTTAATACTTAAATTCTTAAATTTGGCCTATAATGTGTGGAACTGGTGGAGCAAGTTGTTACTCTACTCACCTATTTTGGGCAATAATCTCTAGAGAGTATCAAATCTTCAGCAAATTGTTAGCCTCAATCTAAGCAATTTTGAATTACCTTATGGGTTCCAGTCAGTGGGATATCAGATTGCTTCCTGTGTAGTATGAAGGTTTAAACCAACAACCACAAGGGCCTATCTTTGAAGCATAAAACACTTGGACATTACAACTTCTTTTTGGCACCATGCCTGAGGTCAGAAATCTGCATTTTCAGCACACATCACCTGGGATTTCTCAGCACACATGGCCCGAGTTCCACATTCTCGCTCAACTTCCAAGCACGCAATTCTGTTGGAAACAGAGAGCCTGGTTTTGGAGTCTGTTAGAAAAGCAAAATATGGGACCTCAAACTGGACAACCAGTCAGAAAGATATCTTCTTGAAAAGAGAGACCCTGGAAACCATAACAAAGTTATCAAGAAACCATTTGAACTGCTTAAGGTGAAGTTGACAAAGACATCTGCATTCTAATGAGCCCAAACAGAAAAGCAGTTTCTGGGTCCCTGGGTGGCTCAGTGGGTTAAAACCTCTGCCTTCAGCTCAGGTCATGATCCCAGGGTCCTGGGATCAAGGCCTGCTTTGGGCTCTCTGCTCAGCGGGGGAGCCTGTTTCCTCTGCTCTCTCTGCCTACTTGTGATCTCTCTATCAAATAAGTAAATATTTTTTTTAAAAAAGAAAGAAAAGCAGTTTCCATGAAGACAATGAACATCAAGACTTTGGGAGAATGTCACTAGGAGCCAGTTGAAAGAGCTGTCACTAGATTGTTTAAATTCCACATAGAATCCCACAGCAAAAACTTTTAAAGCAATATGGGATTCCTAATTTGGAACTGATAGAATGAAAGTGAAGAAATAACTAAGAAACAGTCCCTAAAGAATCTCCACACTGTTTTCCAAAGTGGCTGCACCAACTTGCATTCCCACCAACAGAGTAAGAGAGTTCATTCCCCTTTTTCCACATCCTCTCCAACAACTTGTTGTTTCCTGTTCTGTTAGTTTTGGCCATTCTAACTGGTGTAAGGTGGTATCTCAATGTGGTTTTGATTTGAATTTCCCTGATGGCTAGTGATGATGAACATTTTTTCATGTGTCTGTTAGCCATTTGTATGTCTTCTTTGGAAAAGTGTCTGCTCATATCTTCTGCCCATTTGTTGATGTGATTTTTTGGGGGGAGGGTGTTGAGTTTGAGGAGTTCTTTATAGATCTTGGATATCAGCCCTTTGTCTGTAGTGTCATTTGCGAATATCTTCTCCCATTCCATGGTGGGTTGCCACTTTGTTTTGTTGACTGTTTCCTTTGCTGTGCAGAAGCTTTTTATTTTGATGAATCCCCAAAAGTTCATTTTTGCTTTTATTTCCTTTGTCTTTGGAAACATGATGCTTGGTTAATTTTAAAGAGGTAGTCAAGACAATACCATTTGTCTCCTGTAAGCAGTGTGGGATAGGAGAGTAGGAGACGGTGCATGGTATTCTGTGGCCTGAGGCAGAGGGCTGAGAACTTGCAAAGAGTATATTGCTTAATTTCCAAACATTTCAGTATTTCTAATTCTCCTGTTGTTACTGATTTCTAATTTAATTCTAAGATGGTCAGAGAATATATTCCATTACACACACATACCTCTTGCAGACCTTGCCTGCCATGCCCATAGTGGCCAATTTCTCCTCTTAAAACCCTGAGACCCAGAAGGCACCACAGAGCTTACTTGGTCCAACACTATTGTGTACCAAGGAGGAGGCTAATCACAGAAAGGATGAGTAGGGTGCTCACTCACCCAGTGACAGAGCTGGGTCTGGAATTGAATTGTTAGATTCCTCACCTACACTTTTTCCCTTGGGGCATGTGCTTCCAAATCAGATAACATGCTGGCGTCAAGCCCTAACTTCCTCCCCTGTGCAGAGCACTCTCTTGCTTTCAAATTTCACACAAAAGATAAAAGAGAGTTAAAAATCCTGAAAGACACAATGAAAGAAGGTGTGCAGTAGGTACTTTGTCTCTGTTGTCTTCCAAACAACCCTAAGAGGCAGTAGTCATTGGCCCCATCCTATAGGAAGCTCAGAGAAGTTAAGAATCTTACCAAAGGCAACAAACTAGTAAAGTTGGGAGATGACAAGTTAATTCAGTCATTCTGACTTCAAATCAATGCTCCTCTGCCCCCGTGGTGAAGCTATCTGAGATTCTACCCCCTAGCTGGTCCCTGATGGGTTTCTTGAAATTACCAAGAGTCTGTTCTTCCTTGGCCTTCTGCTCTGCTACCCATTTTCCCAGTTCTCAGACCCTGACCTGTGGGGCTCAGCATAGTACCAGCACCCCTGCTCAGTGAGCAGTTTCAGTTACACTGGATCCTTTGTTGTAGGGTAAGAAGTCTTCTTTTGGGAGCTCAGCTCTGGATACCTAGCGCCTTTTTTTGGTTGGCCCTGAAGAGTGAGGGACACCTGTGCACAGGGAAGCTAAGGAAGTAGTTCTGTGCACAAAGACTGGAAAAATCAAGAGGAGTGAAAATCACTATGGGGGGCAGGAAAGTGAAGACAGGGAACACAATGCCTTCTTCATTTTTTTCCGTTAAGGACAATATACCAGGAAGACATCTGGAAATGCAGTAAGAGATATAGCTGGAGCTAACCCATCCCAACATGACCCTGGCCCTGGACATGCCCAGGTCAATCTTACATAGAGGATTTTGTAAATACGGATGGCTCCCTTCATAAACCTGGATATTTAGTGGCTTGAACCACGACTATTGAAATTGGTGAGGAGAAGGTAACTGAGGAGAATGTGGGCTTAGAAATGAAGTTGTGTCCTGGGTTATTGTGCCTGTGAACACACCAGGTTCTAAGGAGGCTCTGGAACTGGAGGAGAAGGTTCTTTTTGCATGTGAGCATAGATCTTTCTGAGTCCTTTTGCATTAGAATGTTTTTGGCTATAGGCAATAGAAAAACCAACTCAAACTAGTTTATACAATAAGGTTATTCTTCAGCTTACATATGTGAGGAAAATCAGAAGTAGGGGTGGGCTTTGGCTTTAGTAGATCCAGAAGTTCAATGATATCATCAAGGACTTAGCATCTTTTCATCTTCCACATTGCTGTCTACAGTGTCAGTTTCATCCTAAAGCAGTTTCTCTTGGGGCTGCGGGATGGCTGCCAGTAGCAATCAGCCGGGGAGTGTCTGCTTTCTTCTTGCTCTTTCTTAAAAGTGAGAAAGCACTTACTCAGAAGTCCAGAAAACCTCTCTGGTCACATGCCTACTTCTAAACCATTCACTGTCGTGAGGGATAGGACAACCCTTCAGACCTATCAGATCTGAAAGATGCCATAAAAGAAGGTTTAAGCTAAGCTACTAGCAATTCCACAAACTATTTTGATACCATTCCATCAGGGAAGGATGGAATGGACATTGTCTATCAACCACAACATCTGCCATACCCTCTTGACACTTAGTCAATTGTGTAGCAAATGTCAACAAATCTTTGTTGATTGAATAGAAGTATAGGTTCTAAGGTGAACTTCGCATAGTTAGAACTGGGTACAGAAAGTCACCAATGAAAGGCTAAGCCTGAGACAAATCATTGGGCTTGAAGCTAGAAGCATTTCATCCGATTCTTGACCATTTTTGATACTCAATTTTTGTGCAAGCTTTGGGTATTCCATATGCGAAATATATTTAACCCTCTCCTTCCCATAAATCTAAGCAATTGTTTAAGATGAAATAAGATATATGTCAAAGTTCTTTAGCTTCTTAGGAAGAAAGAAAATGTGTTATCTATTGTTATTTCATAACATTTTGTAACAAGATGGGAATTTTCCAAGTACATGAAAATCATCTCTTGTTAAGATAAGAATCTCCTGCTTATGACAGGTGACCAGAAGTACTGTTTTTTGTACTGAGCCAAAAAATAATGGAACTCTAAGCAGCATAGGGGGAACCATCCACATTTCTGAGTCGATAATTGGCCCATCTTTCTTGGGCCTGGACTTCCCTCTTGATTTAGTGAGGGCTCGATTAGAACCTCATTCTTTAGCTCCTCTGTTTGCTCTTGGGGGATTTGAGCTTGTTGGATCAGCAGTATCAGAAAACACAACCTTTTATTAAGTTCATTGAATGGCTGACTCCCTGTCCTGGGGGCCAGAATGTGCTCGGTCTGTTATCATGACTTTGTTCCAGTACTTCTCATAGCAGCTGTTTTCAAACACATTCTTGGGCTCATACTTAACATATGATGTTAATCCATTTGTTCATTCAACTATCTGTTGATGTGTAATCTTGATCACTATCAAACCCCAACATATTTAGTAGGCCTAGATCCTGGAATAGTACTGAGCTATGCTTTGTTCAGAGGGAATGACTCAGATGCACTGCCTCTGGGTGTGATCCTCAGCGACCCAAGAGAGCTCACTCTGTGCTTCATTCTTTTATTACTGCATATACCACCTGCAATTCTTACTTTTCCAATGTCCAATTATGACCATGTTAACACAGGTCATCACACTGGACTTCCTCAACCTCCCAGGGCTGCATGACCTTTGGGAGAGGGCAATTTATAAGCATGATGGATACTTCACAGGATTGGGAAGATCTAAGCCCAACACTAAGAAAGCCAGTGTTTGGGCCACTGTCTGCTTTCTATCCATCTATCCTTCACTACAGCTCCTTAGCTACTGTGTTCAGCAACCAGTCTAACATTTCTGGATCATGTCCTTGCTCCTATTTTATTATGATACTGCATATATATCCCATAACCTGTAATGACTAGGTAAACTACCACTAATATACTCTATATAAACTAACTGAGGGAAAAGAGAGGAAGAGAAAAATTGTTTTTAAAAATGTGAATATAAATTTTAACATATATATGTAATATAACAAGGAAAAAATATGGATAGCTGCTAAAATCTACATATCTGCAGCTGGTTCAAGAGCTATAGATCATGTTTATAATTTCCTTATTTTATTACTCATTCTATGTTCTCTTTGCCTCTAGGCAGTTTTTTCTTCATACCTGTAAGTTCTGAGGCCTGGATGGTCTTACTTACCTAGAATTGTAATCCTTTGTTAAGTTTTCTAATCTTTGGGGACTGATGCTATTTCTCCCCTAAATGTTAGAAGAATTCACTAGGGATGACATCTGGACCTGGAGTTTTCTTTCTGAAAAGTTTTAAATTACAGATTCAATTTCTTGAATACATAAAGAACTATTAGATTTTTTAAAAAATCTTGTTGAGTTTATTTTAGTAACTTTTTCTTCCTAGCAAATTGTGAATTTATTCAGAATTTTCTAATTGACTACCATGCAGTTGTTTATAATACCACTGCTTTATCTTTTTAACGTTTGTAAGATCTATGGGATGAGCCCATGCAAAGATTACAAGGATCACATTTAGTTATTCTGATCCCACAAGTTTGGTGTGCCATAATTTCCATAACCATTTATTTCAAAATATATTTTAATTTCCATAAGAATTCTTTCATCCACAGATTATTTGTAAGTATATTGCTTAATTTCCAAACATTTCAGTATTTCTAATTCTCCTGTTGTTACTGATTTCTAATTTAATTCTAAGATGGTCAGAGAATATATTCCATTGATTTCAAATTTCAAAAAAGGTGAAGACTTGTTTCATGGTCCAGAATGGCCACTGTAGGAAAATAGCCCATTACCCATGAAAAGAATGTGTATCTTGCCTATGTTAAGTATAGTATTCTGTATGTGTCAGGTCAAATTTGTTCAGACCTTTCATATCTTTACCAATTTTTATTCTCGATTTTCTTGGTTGCTAAGAGAGATACACTGAAGTAGCCCATTCTGATTGTGGATGTGTCTACTTCTCCATTTAATCTCAGGAAATTTGGCTTTTATATTTTGAAGCTATGTTTTTAGGTACAAATTTAGAATTGTTATATCTTTCTTGTAGACTGACCTTTTATATAAATGAGTCATGCTTCTTGGCCAAGTTGACTTTGTATTGCTATAGAAGCTTTCTTTTGGTTAATGTTCATATTGTATCTGTATTTTCTCTCCTTATACTTAATGTATGTCATTAAGTAGCCTGTTCTTGGGTTTTATTGTTTTCTTTCAGTGTTAAAATCTTTATATTTTACTTGGATTATTGAGTTATTTACATTTAATTTATAGCTATCATATTACTATTTATTTTCTATTTGTCCTTTCTAGTCTACAAACTTTTTTCATTGCAGTTTATGGTTAAAGAAGCATTTTTCAATTATTTTTTTCTCTCTTATGGTCATGGTTTGTAAGAGTAAATATTCAATTAGGTTTACCAACATAATTACTCTGTTCCTTGATCTTTATTTTTTCCTATATTTCCATGCTTTTTTCCCTGATATTAATTATTTTGCTCAAAAAAATAATGATTTCTTTTAGGGCAAGTTGGCTGGTGATGAATTCTCATAGATTTTGTTTCTAAAACTACCTTTTTATTTCACCTTTAATTTTTTTAATTGAAATTTTAATTAATTAATTTTAATTTTTTTAGGCATTGTATTTTTAGAGTAGATTTTGAAGGAAAGGTACAGAGATTTCCCATATACTCTCTGCCCTTACACATAAATAGTCTCCCCCCATTATCAATGCACTAGAGCAATATGTTTGTTACAATTGATGAAACTACACTGATCATTATAATCACCCAAAGTCCATAGTTTACACTTTGATTCCCACTTGGAGTACATTCTGTGGATTTGGACAAATGTATAATGACATGTATCCATCATTATGCTATCATATAGACTATTTACTACCCAAAATCCCATGTTCTCCATTTATTCATTCGTCCCCCGCCTTAATCCCCTAGCAACCACTGGTCTTTTTAGTGTCTTCATGGTTTTGCCTTTCCTAGAGTGTTCTGTAGTTGGAATTACAACGTTATGTAGCCTTTTCAGAGTGGCTTCTTTCAGTTAGCAATATGCATTTAAGGTTCTTCCTTCATGGCTTCATGGCTTGTAGCTCATTTCTTTTTGGTGTTGTGTTATCCATTATCTGGATGTACCACAATTTATTTGTCCATTAACCTACTGAAGGACATCTTGGTTGCTTTCAGTTTTTGGCAATTATGAAAAAAGTTTCTATAAACATCTGCATGTAGGTGTTTGTGTGAACATATGTTTTCCGCTTCTTTGGGTAAATATCAAGGAGTGTGATGGCTGAATTGTATGGTAAGGGTATGTTTGGTACTGTAAGAAGCAGCCAAATTCTCCTAAAGTGTCCATACCATTTCACATTTCTGCCAGCCATGAATGAGAGTTCCTGTTGCTCCATATCTTCACCAGCCTTTGGTCTTGTCAATGTTCTGAATTTAGGTCATTCTAATAGGTGTATAATTGTATCTTATTGTTTTAATTTGCATTTCCCTGATAACATGATGCGAAACATATTTTCATATGCTTATTTGCCATATGTACATCTTCTTTAGTGAAGTGTCTGTTAAAGTCTTTGCCCATTCACCTTCAATTTTGAAGGACATGTTCACTATATTTAGAATTCTAGGATGGTGGCTATCACTTTGACTTTTCAAAAAATGTCATCCCTATGTCTTCTGGTTTCTACCCTTTCTATGACTTTTGGTCCTTTTAAAGTCTACAGCCGCAACCCCCCACCCCACCCCCACGTTGGCTGCTTTGAATATTTTCTTGTCTTCAAACAAGACATTTTTGTCTTTGTTTTTTAGCAGTTTCACTATAATTTATCTGTAGGTGTGATTTCCTTTGTGCTTGTCATACTTGTGTTCTTAAGCATTTTTGAATCTGTGGCTCTTGTCCATTTTGGAAAATTCTCTACCCATTTAATTAAATATTTCTTCTTTATTTTTTTAAAAAAAATTTCTTAATTTCTTAATTAAATTTTTTTTTCTGTAATACTTTCTCTTTCTTTTTCCATGACCCCAACTTCACAAGTGTTAGGTCTTTTTGGCATGTCCCATATTTTCCATTCTTTTTTCTATTGTAATTGGATAATTTTTAATAATCTAGTCAATAGATCACTAGTTCTCTTTTTTTTTTTCCTGTTTAATCTGCTTTTGTACCTATGTATTATATTTTTAATTTCCCTTGTAGTATCTGTCAATTTCATTTTACTTTTTCTTTAGGTACAATTCCCTGGTCAAAGTTTGTATTTTGCCTTTTATCTACTAGTATATATTAATCCCAGTTCCTTCAACATCTATTTCTCATCACTTTACTATCTAGGTCACCTGTGGATCTATTTCTCCTTTTTTCCTGCTTGATTCTGCTTCTTGATATTTTTTTATTGAATGTAAAGTATTGTATAGGATATACAATATGATGTTATTTTGCTCCAAAGATTTCCTTTAGCTTTTGGCAAGCAGTGACAATAGGAGTAAATCACTTAATCCAATCAGCAACTGACCTGATTTAAAGCTAAATTTCAGTTGTTATAAGGTTTGATGTATTCTAGTGTAGCCTTATCACTATGGTGAAGTGTTTTGGGGACATCCCAAAGCTTTTGGTGCTTACCAGAGAGCTCTACTTAGGTGGGCCCTGACCTTCCATTTCAATCTCTTCTGTATTGTGAAACTACTGGGAGTTCTGCTTAATGTCTGGGCCTCTTAGCTTCCACTTCCTGCTCATAATCTCCACCTCTAGGCATGTGCAACTTACAGTGCTGTAGAAGGCCTGGCTCATTTTAATGTGTTTTCCTTGCCTATAGGATTTCCAGCCTCACAATCTGGTTGCCATAGTAATCTTGATCTCCAATATTTGACTCTCCATCTCTGTGAAACAGCTGAAGAAATAGTCAGCTTCCATGACTCTTGATAGCTACTTTTTACTCAGTTTCTCGACCTTTCCAGTTCATTGCTTAGACTTTAGCAAATGCACTGAATAAAATAGCACACAATTTCTTGGCTCACCTCAATGGGTTTTCCTCTTCTCAAGTCCTAGCTGACTTAGTAGCTCTCTGATGCCTTAAAACCACTTTTAAATGTTCAAGATTTTCTAATTGTCCAACAGTGGGGGAGGGATGATTAATTTTCTACAAGATAGACTTCATAACCAGATATAGGAATTCTCCCATTAACTTTCCTGGGCATGGCAGTGTTAAAAGATAACCCGGATACTTTTGTTCTATACTCCCTTGTCATTGTTTTATGGCAACAATCCTCAATGAGCAGGCTCAGTTACCTCAGATAAGATTCAAAACTCCACCTTTTCAGAATGTTTTCCCCTTTAGCAAAAGAGCATGGGATGATGATCTCAGTTTTCAATCCTTTGAAATGACTCTTTTGTATCCTTGTGGAATAATTCCTTTGGTACCAAGGTCTCTAACATAAAAGAGTCATTGTTGTGGGGATGGTAGAGCAAAATTTTTAAGTGAATCATTCAATATAATAATGAGCAATGACAGCCATCTTTCGTACTTTGGTTCCCAGACCAGTGTATTCCGGCTGTGGGAGAATCATCATTTTTATAAGATACTGATTCAGAGAATAAACCACATCTTAAAAAATACCATTCCAGCCTACCAAGGTTGTGTTATTGTCTCCCAGATGAGGCTGTAACTGATTCTAAAATAGGCCACCCAACTGTTCTATAAAGCCAACACTTCTTTGTCTGAGGTTTACAGTACTTTGCTATAAATCACTGGTTCTCAAGCAGGGGTGATTTGGCAATGTCTGGAGATGTTTTGGATGATCGTGACTTGTGTGGGGGGGTATTATAAGTGGTATCTACTGGGTAGAGGGCAAGGATGATGCTAAACATCCTACAGTGCCAAGGACAGTCTCCCGAAACAAAGAGCTAATCTTGTCTAACATGTCAATAATGCTGCTATTAAGATACTTTGCTTGAAAATTTTCACTGTAAAATGAGTTACTTCATCAGAAGCAGTGTTATGCAGGTTAAAATCACTGAGGATAGAGCATTCAGTGAATCTGGGAATAGTAGTCCTTTAAGACAGTGACCAGAGAAGTGAATAAAAACTCACTGTATATTCAAGTGGAGACAAATTGTCATCTCCCCAAAAAGAAAAAGGTCATATGTAAATAACTTGCCCCAGTGGGGCACCCAAATGTAGCTAATGCTACATCTACTGGATCCTAGATCCAGAGAGATATCCCTAAATACCTTGGCTTAATTCACTGATGATTTGGTTAAACTGAAACTTGATTATGTTCCTGGGTTGCAGTAGCTATTCAAATTCTCTTCCAACTTTGTAGAACTAAAAATAGATGTGGTCACTTTGCTCAATAGGGAAATCTCAAAGGCCATTTTCATAGCTTTGGCCAATATACTCTTTGATGAAACTTGTTATATTTATTTTTACTGACTCTTGAATTGTTGCCAATGACCTAGCTGTTTGGTTTGCTGTTTGGAAAACAACATACTGGCATATCAGAGACTCCTTTTTTGGGGATTATAGATGGCGGGGGGGGGTGGTGGTGGAAATCACAACTGCTTATCAAACCATCTGTGTCGCTTATATAGATGCTCATTGTCAGGGCCTAGTCTCTGAGGAGGTTGCTGCTAGAAACTGTACTCCCCATAATGCCACCGATGGCAATCCATCGTTATACTGAATATAACGACTAGTCTATCATTCTAGACTGGGGAAAACTAAGGGACTCTAAATTGTTGGAATTATGCCTCTTGCCATAGGTTTATGCAGTTGTTCACTGCCTATTCCTGGCAGACTGAACACACTGGACTGTTGACCTACTCTTGGAACTACTGGTGATGCCTTACCCCTATTGAAAAGTTTTCAGGGTACAGTATTGCTGTCCAGCCTGATTAGCCAATTCCCAACACACTATTTTGACTCCTGAAACTAACTGGTGTCACATTTTCAGATTTCCAGACCATTTGCAGCCTGACAACAATAGTATACCTTTTATAAAAGAAATCACTCATCAATGGGCTTGTGGTCAAGGTATATGATGGGTCTTCTCATGCTTTGTACTATCTATGGGCATCTAGTATAGACAAAATTAAAATAGCCTCTTTAAAAACTCTACTTAAAAAACATTTCTTTTTCTATCTTCCTTAAATTTTTCCCTGGACACTTACCTTAGTAAGACAATTTCATCACTGAATGCCACCTTCCCCAAACAGGAGTCATCTTCTCTCACCTTATTTCTGGGTAATGACTGGGGCAAAGGGAGTGATAGGTTATATCAACCTCTTTGGAAAATTGGGTATTTTACACTGACCACTGTTGGGCGTGATGACTCTTTCTGTCTCTCAGTGACAACTCCAAACCAAGCTAGTTGGTATACTCTGTAGGTGACAGCCCAGTTAAAAGACGGCCTGGTGGTTTTAAGCTTCTTTCTTTCCTTTTTCTTTTTTTAAGAAAGATGTATCTATTTATTTCAGGGAGGGGGGACAGAGGAAGAGGGAGAGAGAGAATTTCAAGAAGACTCCCTGCTGAGAGCAGAGCCTGATATGAGGCTTGATCTCAGAACTTTGATATCCTGACCTGAACCAAAATCAAGAGTTGGACTGACTGAGCCACCTGGGTGCCCCAGATTTAAGTTTATTTCTGGGTCAGCCGGCTGGGTTCTCTTATTGGACTAACTGGATCCTATAGCACAACAATCACTTGGTTGAGCATACAGCTTGCTGGATGCCCCTAAGAGCAAACATGTTCTTGTCCATTTTGAATCTGAGCCTTCTAGTTGGAGAGCCTGGGTACCAGGAGGTGATGACTGGAAAAACACTATAATTGTGGCTACTTTTGAAAAGAGACAGAGAAACTTTGTAGCAGTAGAGGGAGAGAACAATCCTGGCACCTGGAAAAGACACACTCTCAACCTGGTTATTTAGAGGAGAGGGCTGAACATTAATGAAATCTGCTTTTCAGAATCACCCCAAGAGCCTTCATCATAAAAGAAGTCAGCTTGTACCTAAAGTTGATGTAGGTCCCACTTGCAAGGGCCCCCACATCATCCACAGTGCTTTCTGAGAGCAGGATATATGTATTTGGGAATAACTTCTTGTGAAGAAGTTAGACATTGCTTTGCTTCTTGCTCCCAAACAAAATGACTGGTAACTTTCTTAGGGGTTTCTTAAGAGATCTTCAAGCATTTAAGGAAACACCATTGGTGGATCAAATAGTCCTTAGGTAGCTGTAAATATCTCCCCCAAATGAGGTTATCCTTGGTTAATCAAGGGGAGCTTCCCAGAGGATCATTGACCCATTATTTATGTACATATTATGTGGGCAGGTATCTGTATAGCAGGAGTTACCCAATTAGAAAAGGTGATAAAAATTTGTCCTTGACTTTAGCTGAAGTGATTAATGATACTACTTTGGCTGTAGAAAGTATTCTGGGAAGCCTCAATTTAATGGTCAGGATTGTTGTAGATGATAGAATTGCCCTCCATTCCTATATATGAGTCAAGGCAAAGTCTGTGTGATTGCTAAAGATCCTGCTATACCCGGATCAATTCTTCAAGCCTAGTGGAAAGGTAAATACAGAATTTATGGAGAAAACTGCCTGGATTTCTTTCTTTCTTTTTTTTTTTTAAAGATTTTATTTTTTTATTTGACAGAGATCACAAGTAGGCAGAGAGGCAGGCAGAGAGAGCGGAGGAAACAGGCTCCCTGCTGAGCAGAGAGCCTGATGTGGGCCTTGATCTCAGGACCCTGAGATCATGACCTGAGCTGAAGGCAGAGGCTTTAACCCACTGAGCCACCCAGACGCCCAAAAAACTGCCTGGATTTCTAAGGTAGACTCTGATGGTTAACAGGATTCATTCAGCTGGTAGATTTAGAGTCCTTTGAGGTCAATTTTGTGGGTTGATCCTATCCTACTGCTGTGGAGTCCTACTGAGAACAGCATCAATTGAATGCTGTATGTGACAAACTGAACAGATTTATTCCCAGCGTCTGTCATTTGGATTAACCAGAAAGGCCAACAGAATGGCATATTAATAGGAAATTTTGCCACAAGTTAAGACATGGTAGAAAATACAGATGGATATTAAGTGATAATTCTCCATGCCTCTCTTGCCTTTCTGTATATTTTGTGAGCAAGACACTGATTGCCCTTTGTTCCATATTATCTATTTTGTTTTGTGACAAATGGCCTTAGAAGATAGAAATAATGTCTCTGTTGAAACAAAGGACATGTTTTGCTTGCATCTTTGAAAGATAGAAGTAACATCTCCATTCCACCAAAGGGCAGGCAGGCTTACTGCTCATTATTAAAGATTCAGATTCCTTAATCTCAGCATTCCTCTCATAATGAAACCCATTTCATGTTCGCATATTCATTTGGGCCCATCTGAATCACCCCTGAGGAACTTTGGGGCAAGGGAAACTGCTGCACATATGCTCATGCTGCCTGCTGTACCATGAATTAAAAAGTTCCTTGTCTTTAATTCAGGAGTCTCATGTCTTCTACCATCATCTATGAAACTAGAAAGCTAACTGGTAAGCAGGGTAAAATTTCAGATCATCTATTGAAGTCAAGAACCCGTTTTAATTGTGGTATCTATCACAGCCTTTCAGCCTGTAGAGAATAACTACACTAATACATTTCAGAGAGGCTGGCACTTCCTTCACCTATGTATTTCTCAATGTATTGGTGAAAGAATAATCTCCTATGCCTTCTTGGAGGATATATTTAAAGGGAGGATAAGTAAGTAATCCATAGTAAGTCCCCTCCTTACATCTTTGGTTTCCATTTTCTACATTATTCTGAAGAATCTGTGGTATTCTAGCTTCTTTTGTCAAGGGCCATAGCTGAGTCTGGTTTTCAGTCCTGCAACCATGCAAACAATTACACCGTATCATATGCTCTAACTAACATACTGCATCTCTGACCAGAATTCTCATATCTGTAAATTTGGCCTATTTGAAAACCATGTTCTATCCAACTTGTTCTACCACCTCAAAAGCCATTCCCTCACACATTTCTACGGTTTTGCTCATATACATTAACAGCATTGTTCAAGTCTCTTTCTGAATTTGAGTTGTAATTGACCTTCTGACTCCAGGATCAGATCTTTCCAGGTTCCTTAGGAAGAGCAGCTTCTCTGGCTTTTCTGTGCATATTCTGGTTTTTAGCTTACTTGGTTCTGCTCAGTCATGAAATAAAAAGCCTGCCTACTTTTTGCTTTCCAGAAATTTGTCAAAATTTTTGGTACACTGATGACCTCTCTTTCTTACTCTGTACCATTTTTGGAGTTAGACTTCTTGTAATTCTTCCAGTCATCTCAGTTGGGTAATTCTTCCAGTCATCTCAGTTGGGTGGCAAGGGAAATGTGCTCAGTCTGCCATTTTGAGTTGGAAGTCCCTCATTCAGTTTCCAACTGAATAATTCACTAAAACTGTTCTAGTGAATGTCACCTATGACCCACAGATTGCCAGATCTAACTGACCCATTTTTGGCTTTTTTTACTTGATCTTTCTGAAATTTGACATTGTTGATTATTTCCTTCTTTAAAAGTTCTCAACATTTCCCTTTAAATACTTGACACTTCCCTGATTCTTCAAGTCTTTTTCCTCAGACGTTCTTGTTTGTTTGTTTGTTGTTTGTTTTTTGTTTTCCCATAACCCAGCCACCGTATCCCTCCCCTCCCCACCCATAAGATTCTGTAACTTAACTCCTAAAATTATGGCATTGCTAAACTTTAACCCTGTTCTTTCTTTTCCACTGCTAGTGCTTTCCCAGACATGGCAGAGAAATAAAAGAAAATAAAACTAAAATGGAAATCGGACATCTCATCAAAAAGCCTATATACTAGAACATCAATCAATACTTCAAACCCATAAAAGAAAATAATTTCCATTTTGGATTCTATGTCCAGTAAAATTATTAGTGTAAAATAAAGGCATTTAAAGTATGCAAAGATTGACATTGTCATTAATGCAATCTGCATGCTTATAACTTCCAAATCTATACAATTAGCACAGACCTTTACACTTAGGTCCTGAGTTTTTTTTTTAAATTACCTATTAAATATCTCCATCTGGATATCTCAAAAGCTCCCTAAACTTAGTATGCTCAAAACTGAACTAAACAACTTGCTTGATAAAGTCTGTTCTCTGTATTATACTCTTCATCTCCACAAATTCTACCATTATGCCCTGACCAATTATTGCCAAATGCTTCCTCTCCTATCGGTAAGTAATCAAGTCTTCTCAGTTCTAAACTACTAAATATTTCTCATTGCCATTCTCTCCTTTTTTCCCTCACTATTGCTCCCTTAATTCATATTCTCATCATATCCTGTCTTGTCCCCCTACTTCTAATCTTGACTTACTCAAGTCCACCTTCTATACTATGGTAAGAATAATCTTTACAAGGTAAGAAGTCATATCTCTCCTTTTATTCAAAGACTCAATGGTTCTTCCAGTTCTTATGATAAAGCCTCAAAACTCCTTAATTTCCTGATCTTTCTCTTGACTTTTCCCCACTTCACCATCTTCACTCCAGCTATAACAAACTATACCATATTAGTAGCTCTCTAATGCTGTTTCATGACCCCATATTTTTACTCCTAGTGTTCCCACTGCCAAAAATCTCTGTCTCCCTGTTGATGATAGCCCAATCATCCTTCAAGACTTAAGGGAAGCATCAGTTTTTCTCAGAAAATTTACCTGAATTCCCATATAGCCCTGCCATTCTATACAGATAGATGTTTACATTTGTAGGTCTCCAGTATGCCCTGAAAATTCCTGATAACATGCTGGCTCCCAGCTAGACTAGGAATTCCTTAAAAGCCTGGACCATCTCTTGCTTACACTTACATATCAGTGCAGTTTTTAGCATGGTCAAAAATTATAAATTAACAGATAAATAAGTAAGTGAATGAATAAAAACTTCATTATCCTTTGTTCTGAATAATCCTTCTCCAAACAATTATCCTTAAATAATTGCTAATTCTCTCCTTCCTTTTATAGATCAATACCCTGGAACAGTAGTAGGAAGATAATTCCCAGATAGGTTTGGAAGGAATCTGAAAATAAGTATTGGGAAATGTGCTATGTTTTCTTTGTAAGCCCTCAAGTCATTCAGAGAAATCCAACCCATGGGATTAAAGCAATAAAATAGTAAGTTCTCAGGGAGGTGCTCTGGAGGTAGGTCTGGGTATTCTCCAGAACCCCATTCATACACTATATAGTGGTACAGAGAAAGTAACAGAATTCTCAGGAGAAGGGCAGGATGCAGAAGAACAAGCAAACTACTGAATCAGAGAGGGCTTGGCTCAGGATAGGAGGCAAGAGCTCTACAATGAAATAGAAGGAATGGAGAAGTCCGTGGATTCCAGCTGACACTCTCGGGTGGAAGTCACACCACAGTGGGCATGGCAAGGAGAGAAGTTGACACTAAAAAACCAAGGGAGATAGGAAACCCAAACCAGGGACTGCTCAGGTCTAGATGCTCCTTCTCAATGCTGGGATAATGTGAAAGTCAGCCAGAATATTGGATTAACTACAAGGAGAAAGACAGAAGAAACAGAAGAAGGTAGAACCCCTGGATGGTATATAAACCATATGTGACAAGTCGATAGTAGCTGAGACAGTAATGCTCAGGTTTGGCTACAAATCTTTAGATCAGACTGTAAAAACTTGAAAGGAGTAGGGTATGTTGTCTGTCCAAGGAAGAAGGGGGGGGAGATCAAGAGAAGAGTTGTAACTTAGAGAAAATAAAAATTTCTCTTTCTCCACATGGGAGTCCTCATGTGTACATTTGGGTCTCCCTGCTTCAACCCTCAGCTATCCATGGAAATCAAATATCTGAAACATTCCAGGAGAGTTCCAACTTCAAATATTCTTTCCAGTCTCCTTTGTTATGATCCTGGCATTGTCAGGAATGTGGTATGGCACATGCTGTACAGATTTACACACACAATGTTGGAGAACTGAGACACATTTAAATTTGCACATTGACCCTTTGGGAGTGACAGTCTGGACCGGTTCGCCCTTGTTTCATCATTTCATTAATAATTATGCATAACAAATGTGACCCTCCAGTGGGAAATGATGATAGCTATAGAAAAACATTATTAACCCTTAAAGGAAAGATTTTAGGAAAGTCAAGTTTAGTTAAGGTCTTTAGTCAAATTAGCCTCAGGAAATTTAGTATAAATAAAAACAATCAGAAGCTCAGGGACCTCTTGGGTGGTTGGAAGTGGGAGGAGAGGAAAGCTGTAATTAAGTTTCCTTTGTCATCAACCACTTCTCAGATAAATGATCATAAATTACTGGAATGTGTCTTAACTCTTGGCACTGGAAAGCCATTAAAAAGTTCAATCTTTTGACTTGCTTTAGAAATTTGGTGTAAGTAATTGGAAAAGTAGGAGATTCTTGGGTTCAAAACTCTGGCTCTCTTTAACTTCTTAATAAAGCTTCTAAATAAACTACAATGAAGATGCTTAAACTAAACCACATTCTGGCCTGTCTTCTGTATCATTTTTGCTGGAAGGAGCAGATAGATTTTCCAACATCATATTTAATTTTATTAGCTACTGTTGCTTTTTGGGAATCTACTTATAACACATGGAGATAAACATTCCCTTGTGATAAGGCTGTGTTTATAAACTGGGTTTAGGATGAAAGAAAACCCTAAACTGGTATTTTCACTGTGGGGTTAATGGTGCTTTACTAATCCCCTTTCTGTGGGCCAGCAAGGCGCAGGCATCTGAGCATTTTTGGTGACTCTCACATGTTCGCCCTCTTAAGCATTGTAATGGGAGGAAACTCCTTCTCCTGCTCAGGAATGCAAAGAAATGATGCCCCTCCTCCTCCTGGAATGGAACTTTTGTCCAGCAAAAATAAAAATGTATGGACTTCCATACACTAGTAAGGGTTGAATGAAAGGCATTTGTCCTTTCAAGGCTTTATGCCAGTGTCTCCTTTTTCCTTTATTGTCTCCCTGCTGTGGAAGTGGGTCTCTCCCGCCCTGAGAAAGGAAAACAATGAGGAGGCTTCTAGGTGGTGCAAAGCTCCAGCGTGGGCTTCCAACCTTCTTCCCATGAAAGAACTGAAGGCTTAAATAAAATATGTTGTTAAATATTTCAAAGTGCAGAAAGGCAATAGGAATTAAGTAACAGACACCCATGTACCCAACCCAGATAAAGAAATGAATCATTACAAGTATAGTTGAAGTCCCTGTGCACACCCCATTCTGTTTTCTCATACCCTATCTTTCTCCCTCCTTCCAGATACAAACTTTTCAGTTTTCTTATGCATTAATGGATCTGTAACAAAAAAAAAGGTGTTCCTTTCAAGATTTTTGGCTATGTAATAGAATTTTGTCATATATATCCTTTTGTAACTTGCCTGTTTTGTTTTTAAGCTTTGTCTACATGGATGAAGTTTTTTTTTAATTTTTACTGAGATATAATTTGCATATAACATTATGTAAGTTTAAGGTGAAGTATATGTAAGTTTATGTAAGTATATGTAAGTTTAAGGAGAAATATATATATTTATATACTGCAATATATAATTGCCACCGTAGCATGGCTTAACACCTCCGTCATGTTATGCAATTAGCATTTCTCTTTTGTAGTGGATGACATTTTATCATGAGTTTTATCATGCACATTGGATATCATTTCCAGCACCTGCTGGATGGTCATACCACAATTTATCTCTTCACGGAAGTCCTTCTTTCCTCTTGAACAGATATGTAGGAATGCTGGGAGCATTCATGAGACCCTCAGATGGCAGAATCTACAGCAAATGCAGTATCTCCACCTAATAGAGAGTCTTACAAGGAAAAAAAGTAAAGAAAATGCATAATGGATAAGTCTTTTGTAGTTCATCTTCTGCTTTAATTCTATTGTGCTTTCTTTTGTACGAATGCTGAAGTGGATTTCTACAACTCGTGACTATTTCATGCTTTCCACACATCATATTGAGTGTGTGCTGAAAGAAGAAACTGAGAGCTGTTGTCACCTGCTCCTGTTGTTCAGGGACCCATATCTTCCGGCAGGTAAAGGTGTTCCTGGGTGCTGGTCTTAGGGTGTTCTTGGCCTCAGAGGAGAGATGGCCAGGTGAGGAGAGTTTGGCAAGTTGGCAGTTCCAGAAAGTTCCCGAAAGGCCGTTACTGACAAGGACTAAGGTGTGTTTTCTCTTTGTATCTTAGACCTTACACAATGGCAGACCACTGGTTAGGCTACCTTCTGATTTTAAGGAATGAATTAACAAGTGCACTGGGCAAGGTCATGTGTTGCTGACCCTCAGGCCTGGCTTCTATTCCCCAAGCTTTCTATCTTTTGCTTCTTCTACAAGTGTTAGTCATTTTCTTATCTCTTCTGTTGTAGACGTGGTAAGCTTAGAGATTTTGATCTACTGAAAAGTGTTTATTAAATCCTGCTGAGTCTTCCTCTGAAATGTCTCTTATCCACACGCCTTCTTTTCCATCACCTCCCCCCAACCCCTGCCCGTCTCAGCCATCACTTCACACCTGGATGGTTTGCATGGGCTCATAGCTTGACTCAGTGAGGCCCCCTCTTCTTCACTAACTTGTCCTATAGGCTGTGGCTATTCATCTTCCTCAGACACTCTTGTTCCACAGTTCATTGGTCCCTAAACCTTCAAAGACTCCGTGTTTTCTAGGACATCAAACCCAAGCTTCTCTTCTGAGTTTCCCAGACCCATAATTTGTCCATTCTAGTGATCCTTACTTCCTGTTATTTCATGTGATCCAACTTTAGCTCTAGTTTGGCTAATCTCTCTCAGATTCATCAATGCCATTCTCCTGCCTCTCTGCTGATGTTATTTCCTCCCTGGCAGTACTTTATTTATCTCTTCAAACCATTCAGTCAGCCACAGCAAACATATTGTGAGCCTTCTATTTGCCAAATCCTAGAGTTTCAAGATCAAGATTTTGAAATTGAATTTTGTGACTACTTCATCTCTATTAATCTCTGGGTTTTTTATTACTCTTAACCACTTTAAAATACATAATAATAAGTAGAATATTATATATATTATGTGCAGAGCATAAGGGTAAAGGCAAGTGAGAGACATGAACCACTGTCCTCAAGTAGCCTTCACATAAGCAGTAAGAGGAGTGAGGAGAATTTCTGCCTCTAGAGAGGTATTTATGTGAGACAAGTAGTGAAAATTAAATAAAATGGAATGTGATTAATGGAGTGATGATTTAGCACGAAATTATGTATAACCTTATTTTATTCACTTTTGTTTCAAATGGGTTTTCCTTATCTTCTTGTTGGAAGATAAGCTGCTCAAGCACAGAAGCTAAGCGTTCTTTGAATTGTCCCAGTTCTTAAACAGTGTTCAACACACACTTGAGCCTTTACCAAATTTGTATGGCTTCTGACTTCCACAAAATGAAATGTTCTTTTGCCTGTATTCCCAGGAACACTACTGATGGAAGGAGGTCCAGTGTGTAGCCACTTTCCCAGTTTTATCCTCCATTTATTTCCTAGACCAATAGAAGCCCTTGAATGAGAGAAAGGCAGCAAGGCAGTAAAAGCAGGTAAGTCTGGGCAACCAATTGCCTTCCTAGTGGTCCCACTCCTGGATCTGTGAAAGGCATTATTGTATTTCCCCAGAAATGTCTGTCCATCTGTTTACATCTTTGGATCCTCTCCTTTCCAAGATGTGCTTCCATGTTGGAGTCCTTCCTCCTGACATAGCATGACATTTTTACCATTCTCCTAAGTCACAGATCCTAGCAAGACTGAACGATTAAGTCAGGGAATGGAGGAGGCATTCTTCCAGCCACTGTAGAGGAACCTGCAGTGGTTTCAATTGGGTTTTAGATTGGCTGGAGCTGAATTTTAGTCCAAGTCACCCTGCTACTAGTTCAAAGCTTTGCGGATGGTTGTGACACACAGCCTGAATTTCTGCCTGCTCAGTAACTTCATTCTCTGTGGCCAAATTTCATTTTGAACAAGATCATAATTTGGATTGTTTTAGGACTAATCAGAGTGGTGTTCTATGATGAGTCAGCACTTTAGTATACTCTGTTTCCCTCCTATAGAACTGTATGCTACAGCTTTTAAATTTAGAATATTGGGTCTACACAATGAGTCATAACTTTTCAGAAAAGATGCTGAAACTATTTTTTACTTGAAGGAAAGCAAGCTATGAATGCTAGAGAAATTGGTGATTTATAATACAATTTTTAAATTGAGAATCAATAATAAGTAGGATATTCAGTGGTGTGGCAACACCATGGCCACAAGAAACCTAAGTAATTCTATTACAATGTAATGTACCAATTAGCTTAATGATACTAATAAATTATTTGGGAGGTGGGAAGAAAAGGAAAAGATTCCTCATGGATGTTTCTAATGACACAGAGAGGTAGCCCTAGACTTCTTTTACTTCAGAAAAAAGTGATATCTCAGTATCTGTTTAAAAACTGGAATGTGATGGGGAAGGGGAGACCATGCTAATTGATGAAAACATATATATTTTCTATAAAATACCTTGGCTTAAAAAAACGGTAAAGATTATATCTTTCTTCTCCCTCCATATACCCATGTCCTGCCCCTAATATGTTATTTCAATTTATAGTTGGCCTAGGAGGTCATATTGTTTTAATTTCCATTTTATGGGTAAGGAAATTGGGACACAGTGGTACAAGAAGAATTCAAATTCAAAACATCGGTTGAGAAACCAGAAGTTGGAATTGTTTCAGTGCCAGACCTGTGCTCATTCTAGGAGATTAGGAAATTTCTGAAGATGACATCATTAGGATGTTCCTATAGTCTGAATATTTGTATCCCTCCCAAAATTCATATGTGAAATCTACCCCAAAGGTGATGGTATTACAAGATGGGGAGTTTGGAAGGTTATAAGGCCAAAAAGTAGAGCTCTCATGAGTAGGATTAGTGCTCTTAGAAGAGACAGAGAAATTTCACAGAACTCTCTAGTCCCCTTTTCTATGTGGGAATAACATAAGAAGTCTGCAGTCCAAAAGAGGGTCTTCAGTCAACCATGCTGACACCCTGATCTTGAAGTTCCAGCTTCCGGAACTATAAGCTATAAGTTCCTGCTGTTTATAAACCACCCAGTCTGTAGTATTTTGTTACAGCAGCCCAAACAGACTAAGACAGATGTATTTCTACAATCATTTATACAACACTCCTCCCAACAACAGCATCATACATAATTTTATCAAGTGTATGTGGGACAGTAACAAAATAGACAGTATTCTGTGTCATAAAATGAATTTCAAAAATTTTAAAAGGTTTTAAGTATTTCAGAGTTCTTTTTGTGATAATGGTAACATTAAACTAGAAATCAATTATGGAAAATATTTCTGGAAAATCCATAAATAGAAATTAAACAGCATTTTTCTAAACTGAAAATTCATGGCTCAAGGAATACATCACGAGAAGTTGTAAAAGAGTTCTATATAAATGAAAACAAAACACAACATATGCGTTGTGTATTAAATTGTGAGACTGACTTAAAATAGTACACTTAAAGAAAAATGTATAGTATTTAAAAAGTGTATTATTACCGAGAAACAGTTATAAAGTCAATGATCAAATCTTCCATCAAAACAGGAGAGCATCAGTAATGAAGTGGAAAGAAGTAAAAATTAAGTACAGAAACTAATAGCACTTATGAAAAATGAAACTACCCAAGCAATAAAGAAAATCAATACACCCAAAAACTTATTTGAGAAGATCCATATGCTAAATCACCCTACATCTATTTTTTAAAAAGAAAACCTTAGGTCAGGTAACTTCACTGATGAATTGTACCAGACACTTAAAGAAGATGTAATACCAATTCTACATAAACTCTTCCAGGAAACAAAAGAGAAGAGAATATTTCCCAAATCATTTTAGGAGGCCAGCATTAACCTGTTACCAAAATAATAGAAAGAAGACATTATTAGAAAAAAAAACTATAGCTCTGTGATCTATAGCTCATAAATATATAGATAGGTCTATAGATCTATATATATAGAGAGAAAGATCATGAACACAGATACAAAAATCCTTACCAAAATATTAATGATTTGAATCCACCAATATATAAAAAGAATAATACATCTTGACCAATAAAACACATATGTCATGGTCTTTGTGTAAAATGCTAAAATATCTTTAAAAAACTAGTGCAACTAATAAATGTATTTGGCAAGGTTACAGAATAAAAAGTCAACAAACAAAATTGTATTTCTATATGTTAATAATTAACAATTTGAAATTGAAATTTAAAAAACAATATCTTTTATAATAGCATTAAAACCTTAAACATGGATAAATTTAACAAAAGTTGTGTAAGACGTCAAAAATGTAATACTGAAAATTACAAAACATTACTGGAACTAATGAAAGAAGAGAAATAAACAGAGAGATCCATATAGTAGTAGATTGGCAAATTCAATACTGTTAAGATGTGAATTTTTAAAATTTTTAAGATTTTTATTTATTTATTTGAGAGAGAGAGCACAAGTGGGGGGAGGGGCAGATGAAGAGGGAGAAGCAGGCTTCCAGCTGAACAAGCTCAAGGCAGAGTTCCATCCCAGGACCCTGAGATCATGATGAAAGCAGAAGGTAGATCCTTAACTGACTGAGATATCCAGGCACCCCAGATGTGAATTCCCCCCCCCAAAAAAAATCCCAACAAGATACTGAGAAGCTGATTTTTTTTTAAAGATTTTATTTATCTGACAGAGAGAAACACAGCCAGAGAGGGAACACAAGCAGGGGGAGTGAGAGAGGGAGAAGCAGGCTTCCCGCCGAGCAGGGAGCCCGATGTGGGGCTCGATCCCGCGTCTCCGGGATCATGACCTGAGCCGAAGGCAGTCGCTTAACCAACTGAGCCAGCCAGGCGCCCCTTCTTTTTAGTTTTTATTTAAATTCCAGTAACTGGCACTGGGTGGCTCAGTGGGTTGAGTGTCTGCCTTTGGCTCAGGTCATGATCCCAGGGTCCTGGGATAGAGACCTGTGTCAGGCTCCCTGCTCAGCCAGAAGTCTGCTTCTTTCTGACCTTCCCCTGGCTTGTGCTCTCTCTCTCTTTAGCTCATTCTTTCTCTCAAATAAATAAATAAATCTTTAAAAAATAAAAATTAAATAAATTCTAGTAATTTAACATACAATGTAATATTAGTTTCAAGTGTACAATATACCGATTCAACACTTCACCTGGTGTTCCTCACAAGTGTGCCTTTAATCCTCATCACCTGTTTTGCCCATGCCCCACTTCCTCCCCTCT